>JAQGBM010000052.1:0-19996 GCA_034698405.1 Symphylella vulgaris | reverse complement strand
ATATTTTTAAAACAAGTTTCAGAATTAGACTAGTTATTACTAGACATTAAAAAAAATATTATTTTATTCCCTATTAGGCCTATTATTGATATTAACAGTAGGCCTTCCATAAAATTATTCATAACACGGTCAATTTTAAAATAATTTTCAGACATACCGTAATATCAGTTGTCAGTTATTTTGTTGCTGGTTATTTTAAAAACTTTCCAACGTTCAACTGTTTTAAAATTGTTTCTTGAATTTATTCTAAAAACTCACCACCTTAGAAGTAGGGTCTAGCTATGATAGCCTATTTAAAATGAGTTATTTTTAAAAATATTCCTTAAATATTCTGGACGTGTAGGCCTATCTGGATACCAAAATAATCATGATCAAATGATCGTATCCTATTATTTTTCCTTAATTTTTAAAACAGAAAAATTGGAATTTTAACCTTAAATAAATAGACCTACGACTGTACTTTTACCGTAATTAAAATGTCAATAAACTTTAAACTTTAATCATTAATGAATTAATTTCACATTTCACAACTATTGCAAAAAATGGTGTAAAGTCATAAACTTGTCAGCTGTATTTAGCCAAAGACTTATTAGCCTACTCACATGCAGATTAAAAACTGAAAATATTGCTCTCCTGTAACTACCGTAAGCTACTAAATTGGGGAGAGTAACCCTGGGACCGTATTTTCGTGGCGTCTCTCGTCTCGGCGTCCTCTTTTTTTAAACGTTGGCTATGTCTGTGATTCTAAGTATTGTTGACATGATACAAGTATTTATTATCTGAACTGATATAATTTTTAAACTAAATATTTTATCACAGGCTAATTTACATAATAATTATGATAGGCTAATTATTAATGTATTTATTTTATAGCCTACAAAAAATTCCGAAAGAAATGAAAAAAAACGAACGCGGACGAAAATATGGGCCCAGGCCCCAGGATATCGTTAGGCCTACTGGTCACCAAAAACACCAGAGTTTCCAATATTGTAAATTTCCTATGGAGAAACACCGGTGTTTTGGTGACACGACCAGTAACGAAACCGTACCCTGGAGTCTGGATAGGCCTACCTTGTTTTGAACACTGAACAGCCCTCACATTTTTATCGTGAGAGGGGAGGGGAAAATGTGCAAGGAGGTAGGCTACCTTAGCAGCCAATTGGGGAGCCGATTTGAGAGCCTTAGCAGCCAATTAGGGAGCGTTCGGGCACTTCCCGTACGGTAGACTGTACACTAGTCGTAAGAAGCTGAAATTTGAAGCTATGAATATGAACAGGGACCAGTCTACTTTTTCCGAAAAATCGAGCGACCGAAAATTAAAGATGGCGGAATTTTTATTACTTCGATTTCGGGCACTTCCCTTAGTCGTAGGAAGCAGAAATTTGGACTTTTTCGGAAAAATCGAATGGCAACCGAACAAAAATTCAAGATGTTCTGAAAGCTCTATTTTGGACACTTCCCCCGACCGGAGTCGTTAGATTTCGGACTTTCTTAGGACGGACGAAAACGAAGACACAAAATCGTGTTTCAGGGAACATTGTTGCTAGAAAATGATCACTTGCTAAAAACAAAGCAAAAGCACGGGATGAAGTGCTCGTTTTTCTAGCAACAATGTTCTCTGAAACACGATTTTGTGTCCTCGTTTTCGCCCACCCTTAGATGATTTAGCAAGTTAATTAGAACATTCCTTAATTTCCTTGGCATGATCTGTCTAGCCGTACAGAGTATTGTGGCCTAGTACCACATTGCGAAATTTGTTGCACCTTACGTGCAGCTTTGAACATTTTTTTCTAATTTGCCCTTGAATTTGCCCCAAAGAGGGAAGTTGAACTGTTGAACCTAGACTAGCCTTATAATTCTAGATGTTACATGGATAACAGAAGCCTAGTGCTGACCAACAACTGGAACTTTTCTGGTACTACTTGTTAATTCCTGGGAAAAAAAATTAATGATGAGTCGATGACTCTTTTTACCGAATGAGCTACTAGGGCTAACAGGGCCTAAGTCTCAAATTGAACTTGAGTTGGTAGCCTACTCTGTCAATGATTATTATAGGCTTTATCAAAATTATAAATTTGGCTTGGAATTAAAACTCTCTGACGAAAGTTCTTGAACTCAAAGTTAACTTGAAAATATGATTTAATTTAAATAATACTGTATATTAAAATGAAAATTTAAAGAAAAAAAAAAACTTGAAAGTAACATTTATTAACTTTAAATAGGCTAAATTTTATTTTAAAAAATGATTGAATGGCCTCTGAGCCTTTAGTGAGTAGCCTAAAATTGCCATACTTTCAGACAGGAAATTAACAGATATTTTTAATTAATTTTATTACCAGTAGGCCTATGGCAGTATCTGATTTATTTTCAGAACAGCCTTCCACAGATTATGTTAACTAGGCTGGCAGTAGCAGTTCTGTAATAGGCTACGTAGCCTACACATTGGATTCTGAATTACCCTAAAACCTCGACTATAGTCCGCCCTCTAGTATAGTCCACACTTAAATTTAGTATCTAGTCATGCATAGACAGGTCGTGGTTGTAGAATGTATTGTAGATAGATCGAAAAAAGCTTGTATATAGCATGTGTCTATAGTCGAGGTTTTATACTAAATTTCAAATCATAACACACTGATTGTTTCTTAGAAAGATCTGCATCCTCTCAGCCTAATTTTAAAGTCAGCATGTACACTTTTCGTTATAAATGGCCTTGTAAAATTGCTATGAATTTTGACCTGAAATAATAAATTGTACACTTACTAGCTCACGTGACACGTACTGAAGTTAGTTGGTTAATATTACTAGTAAAGGTCCAATAATGTTAAAACACATAAATTTAAAATATTTTACGGTACATATCAAGGCTATTAAAAAGTAAAAACAGGGTGGATTAATTATTACAAGTGGGCACTGTTAATTAGCTGGTTAATAGGGTACGGTAAAATGTAATCTAATTTATTTAAATTACTTAAAATAATTATGGAACGCGTGTTACAACTTACAACTCGATCAAGTTTACAACCCGAAATTAAATCAGTATTAAATAAACACGAATTATCAATTATTAAAAAAGTATTTATTATAAAGTACTCGTATCAAAACTCGACGAAGTTATCATAGGCCGCTTGGGTTTCAACTTGGCGAACCTGATCAATTTGTAAATGAACACTTTTAAATGTTAATAAATATTAATGCCCTCTATAAAGTACTATAATATAACGTTACTGTTAACTATAAAATATAATATAATATTTAATAAAAATGCGTATATTACTGAAAATATTAAAAGAAGTAACGATATTTTGGCAAAATTAAATATTCCAATCCGTCGACCATTTTGAGCCAAGGCCGAGTCCTTGACGAAACGCAAATCGTCCTTCAGAGCTTAAAATACCTAAAAAATCACAATTCTTACCTCAACTCTTAATTTTGATCGTTCACCAATGATCAATATCCTACAAAGTACTTATTCCTTTTGAAGGGAAATTAATTACGCTGAACAGAAAAGATGAAAAAACGCAGAAAAAAATGTAGGTTGCAACTTAACGCACAATCAAATAAATCATTACACCAAAACGGAAGGATCACCAAATTGTTACATTCCACATAAACTTATCACGTTTAATCCTACTGGGGTTTTCTGTTAATTTTGACATGACTGTTTCCTAAGATTTTATCCAGAATAATAATTTAGGCCTAGTATCTTTCATCAGCATGGAGGGCAAACTTATAAATGTGAGCCGCAACATTGTTGTGTTCAAGGATTTTGACACGTTGGATAGACTTTTCACTCTATTATCTAGCTTACTCTCGAAACATTCCGACAGGTAGCGCGCTAGTACAACAACAATCAGAATTTCACGCATTTTTTGTTGGTCTTATAATATTTTGACTTGGTAAAAAAAAATTTCTTACAAAATAGTACCATTGAAATACGAAGTAAATCCACCCCATAGAGAATCTCTTAAGTTAACCGGCGGAGTGGCATTGGGGTACTATAATTGGGGTTTGGTCTCCCCATCGGGTGTGGTCATTACTAGGATGGGTGGTCAGTTCTACGACCATTCTACGGCCCATTCCCCTCGAGTTATAGAGTCCTAACAGACAAGACTCAGTAGTAAATAAAATGCATCATCATTTCAATAAAGTTTAGTATCCTGAGAAAAAGAGTATCATACACATTATTTTTTATTTATAAATTTTTGGTTTTATTATTTAACTCAATTTTATACGATTATAATATTAATATTTCACATCTTATTATTTTTATCATCAAAATCAGTATGTACACCAAAATTGGGGTGTAAAATTCAAGTATCAAATTTGATACAAAAATTAAAATATTTTTTAACTTGCATGATATTTTGTTTTAAAATAAAATAATACACGTCTTTTCTTCTTTTTTAGCTATAACTAATAGTGGTTACTATATCGGTTCAACATATAATAAAAGCTTCTTTATACAGGAAGCATAACATGATAAATCTTTTTTTCCTTCTCACTTCATTACAAATAACAACATACACATTAAACAAAAAGAACAGAGAAACTAATATGATTGTTTTAATTCATCCATTTCTTGCAATGCACAGCACCGCACAAACATGGGATTTTATGTTGATCGTCCTCCAATTCAAATTTATAATCGTAAGCCAACTGCAAAAGAAAAATTTGAAGTGATTAGCCTACGCCATTTTGTTTTTTTACTCTCAGCTCCCTCTATCGTTGCACACAAGCAATGAAACCCTTATTCCTTTTACTGAATATGTTTGAGCGCTTAATACCAGTAAATTTTACACAATAATATTGTTTAAAAAAACCTACCTCCTCCCCACTTGATATTCTCCTATTTGCGAATATTATTATTCGATAGTCCCTGTCAATCTGAACCAATTCTGCTACGCAGTTTGGACTGCATGAGTGATTAATATACCTAGCTAGACCACCGCATAGGGTCGCGTCGATCACTCTGTCATCGTCTAATTTAAACATGTAAATGCCTCGATTCTATTGAGATAAACAAACAAAAGAAAATTAATATTTCATTCCCACATCACTGCAACTCCCGTTGCACTCACCCTCTCCTCATATAACCGTTCTCTCTTCTCCGAAACTTCGCTTCTAATGACTTCTCCAATGTATTCGATAACCATAGTGTGTTTTTCCAGATCTCTTGCTGCATAGAGTCCCAAACCCTATGAGAAAAAAAAAATCAATTAATTAGGTAAACCTTATTAAAATTGGCTGCACTGCTTTAGGCCTATTCAACTTCTGGTCACCCTGACCATTCTAAAAAAAATACATGTTCTTCTGAGGCATCTGAGCTTACCTGTATTCTTGAACGTGCCAAATAGACGTTATTACGCCATTCTGTTTTCATACGTCTGTATTGTGAGGATTTTGAATGAACAAACTGTTTACTGTAGGGACAGGTTACCTCTGTCCCCGTTACCATGGTAGTCTGAAGTGATGATCTTGATGAACTAGTGGTGTGTAAAGTGTGAGGCCTGAAGAGGTAAAATAATGAGGTGAATATCTTCCATTTTGAAGAAAAAATACACCATATCTTACTAAGCAAACTCCTCACCTTTTATAGTGAGTCCGGAGTTTAGGTTCGGATCTTGCGCATCCGGTCGGATTAATTGCTAGAGGTAGTTCCAATAAAGGAGATTTCCCATATTTGAAATTGTAATCTGGTAGAGAATCCACTCCAGGAAGCTAGAATAAAAGTTTTCGTTTTTCTTTTAATTAAAGTCCATAAGGGTTGAAATAAAACTATCATTACCGATTCCAGTACTCGTAGGATGTAAGGTTCAGAAAGCCCAAACAGATCTTCACCGGTTATGAATTCGGGAAACACTTTGATGCCTTTACTGTCCTTCCTCAATTTCTCGATTGCTTCAAGAACTTGCTTCCATACACCTATGCAAAAGATGATACCAATTTACTAAATGTTAATTAAAAGAATGTAAAGTTAAGACTTACCCTTAGGCGTGGTATCTTTCAAAGTGATATCTTTGTATCCGAACTCCTTGACTAGGATCTGAAACTCTGGTTTGCCGCCTTCGTCTAAAATGGAACAAATGTACTGACACCGTTTTCCCAGGGTCCTCATGCTCCAATAGATCCGTGCGATCTTGTAACCAATCGGGTATATGGCGTTGACAGTATGAAATGACTGTAATTGGTGAGGTAGCAGTTGACCAACTTCGAGAAAAATCAGACTTCCTATTCGCAACTTGTATTTTTCGTCTCCTCTATGCATGATGCTTCCAATCTGTTTGTTTTCCTCCCTGTTTACGTAAACCCTTCGATTTACGGCCAAGGTTTTGAGTTCGTTTTGTTTGATTTCGGATGGAGACTGCTTCTGGGATCCGTGTTGCGAACAGATGATGGCTTTGTCTTTGTAGAAAGTGCATTTCTCTTTCCGTGCGCAGTTGAGGTGATAGACGTTAGCGCATCGAGATTTGAAACAGGTTAAAGTAGCACCTTTCTGATGGCAAAGGGTGCAATCGACCGTTAGAGCAGATTTAACCGTTGACTCGACGTTCATAAGTGCTCCGCAAGCTTGCTCGTACACGTCCGCAGACCAGAGAGCGCAATTTAAGTGGATCCATTTATCAACGTCATAGTTAAGTAATCTGGAACAGCCATCCGCAGGACCGTCTCCAATACCCTGGCAAAGAATACAACTTCTTTGGTCCGATATTTCAGAAGACCTGATACACAAGTCTAATTTGTCCAGAAGCGAGCCCATTTCCTTCTGCGTTGGTGGTGCGTAACGAGGAGTTACGATGATGTCTGGATTCCAGTAACCCCATCTGTCGACTCGTGCCTTCTTGCCAGCGGGAGTTTCGTCGTGGTGGATGCGATGCTTGCGATTCTTTATGGTCAAGGGAACGGGTTTCTTGACAACAATCGAGGGTGATGCGTGTTCAGACCAATCATCGGGCATCGAAGTCTGACTGACTTCTTCAGATTTGTCTATCAGGGAAGTGGTTTCTTCGATGGATGGTTTGACCTCCACCCCGGCCGGCGTAAGAGGACTGCTTGCCGGCTGGGAAAGACCAGGAGAAGAAATGGAAGGCGAAGGAGCCGGGACAACAGGAGAAGCTGATGTAGACAACGCAACATCTTTAGGCATTTCTGGAGCAGTTGAACTCAGATGGGAAACGACAGTAGCTGCTTCCTTTTCTTCAGACACTGGTAATCTGTGGGCGATTGCAAACTGGACGTAACAGTTGGAACTACAGAAGGAAACCTCGTCATCATCTTGGTCCTCTTTAAAGTTGTTCCCTATCTCAGACACTTTCTTTTTAATTCCCGAACTATCGACGACAATGTCGCAATGTCTGCAAAACTTGTGTTGGCCGTTTAGAACGCCGTCTTTGTCTTTGGAAAACAAGAGCTTGGCGGCTCCGGGAGGAGTGATGGTCCTCTCGTCCATGTTGAAAGAAGCTGGAATGGCGATCTTTAACAATCCAGCCAAAGCTGAAAGCACGGCTCCTACATCTTCGGCCGCAGATGAAGTCAAAGTAACCGTCACCGATACGTTTCCAGTTTCCTTGAGCGGTTCCGTCGAATGCAGTTTGCTCCTCATAAAGAGACCTCGTTCTCCGTATTGGTTTTCTTTGTCCTTTGACTTGAGATCATCATCGTCAAAATCGTAAATGTCTTTGCGCTGCTCGTTTGGTCTTATGGGAATCGGTCTGATGGGTATGGGAGCGATTAATGGGATAACCGGAGACGTGACTCGAACGTTTTCCTTTTCTTCGCTTTCGATCAATTCAAGGCCGGAAAAGAGAAGCGGAACTTCGAACATGAAGCATTCGGGTGATGAACACGACACTACGGTGTCGGGCGAATCTCGCTCGTAGTTTCCAAATCTCGTCGTAAAAGGCGAAGAACTTCCACTAAGCGGATCTTGAGTGCCGCGGCGACCGGGAGGTAAATTGTCAGGAAATTCGTCTTTGTAGAAGCCTCTCGATTTCGAGGGTGGCGGAGTACTCCGAGAGTAATTTGAAGGCACCTTGCTTCCGTATGGTTGGGTTGTGTAAAGATCATCCTTACTGCAGATATTCGAATTTCCTAGCATTCCAACTAGCTTATTTTCTTTGGGATTGCTCGAACTCCCTGTGATGGGACAAACGTTCAAAATAGGAGGAATGTCGGGTTCCATTATATGAATGGGAGGCAAGTTTCTCAACATCATTCTAGCATTTTCCATGTAAGCGTCATAGTCTTCCTCAAGCTTTGGAGTCGTTTTTCCTCCGCTCGAAGTCTTTCTCCTCTTCTTAGGAGCTCCTCCAGGTTTGACTTGTTTTATCTGACGCTTTACTGGACCGGCTGGTCGTTTCTTGCCTTTGGTGGAATCTTCAATTATCATTGTTTCCGCTATACTCCTATCTTCCTCCATTGGCTTGTGAGTTAAGGGCATTCGTTCAATAGCTTCCAGTTGTTTCTGTTGTTCCCTAGTCAACTGAATGTGTTCGTCAGGATCGTGTTCAGGTTCTTCGGATCTAGGCTGAGAAGGCGCATTTTGGAGAAGCTGTTTGAGTAATACGTTTTGGGTAGAAGTATCTACAGTTTCCGATCGACTAACCGTAGGTCCTTGGATTTCCACGTTTTCCCGTTTGATGATCATCTTAGGGTCTCCTCCAACTTCTTCCTTCTGAAGCTGTCCCAGTTCCTGTTTAATTCGGCAAGTGGACGTGTTAAGGAAAATCTCTTTTTTAACTTCCAGAAGATCAGATCTCGCGGGTTCCACTCTTGTATCGGTCTGAGGAGGCAATGGTTTCTGAGCTACTGGAAATGGATGTGACAATCTCGGCCCTTCCAATGCCGAAACGACTTGAAGAGTTTGTGTTAATCTTCGGGGTTCAGCGACCTGCATTCTTGGAACTGATACGTTTGCGATAGGTTTTCCAGGATCTATGAGAAGTGGATGAGAGAGGCGAGGTGGTTCCGTAAGGGGTGGATGCGAAAGCCGCGGCGGTTCTGAGCCTAAAATCTGAGAAAACCTCGATGGTTGCTCGTTCATCCGACTCGGCGGTAACCTAGCGTTGGAAATTCGGGTTTTCTCGGCCAAAACGAGTTGGGCTAATCTCGGATTTTCCATCAAAACGGCGTGCGAGGATTTTGGAACATCCATCGTTATGTATTGCATCCTGGGAACGTTTGAAACTAGATGAGTTAATCTCGGAGCTCCACCTTCGTTAAGCGTCTTTGGAGCAGTATTCGTGATAAGGTGGGTCAATCTCGGAGCCGAATCCGAGGAGCTAATTTGAATTAAAGTTTGGGGCTCTCCGTGAGGCCTGTTTTCGGCGGCTCCTGGAGGAAGTCCGACCTGAGATACCTTGGGAATGACTGCCATTGCTGGTCTAAATGGCGACCTAAACCTCTGTCCAGCGTCTCCTCTAGCTAAAACCTGGGCAAGAAGTTGAGGAGTTGGCTGTCTCAGTGTAACTTGTCCGGAAGGGTCGGCATTTTCAATTAGTAGTAGGGGTCGTACATTGGCCTGCTGTTCGTTGGTAGCCCTTTGCAATATGATGTTTCCAGACTGTAATGAGGTAACAAGATTACTTCCCGAAACAGGAGGAACAGAACTAATCTGGCTCGTCATGATCTGTTTTGCTTCAACCTTTCCAATAGAAGCTTGGCTAGTTGTTGATAATGCTTGGCTAAGGAGTGCAGCGTTGCTTACGTTAACGGTTGTAAAGGTCAAATTTCCGGTTGTTTTAGTGCCTTGTAATCCGATTATTGTATTGGCAACCAATCTATTTCCGGTGAGTATGCTAACGGGCACGGTCGAAGTTGCGGTACTGTTAAAGGTCATTGATCTAGGGGGAACGTTAATTTGGTTAGGAACTGTCGAAGGAGAGTTAACTGTGCTAATGGCGGGATTTTCAAAATTGCCTCCTTGACAAGACGTGGTTGCCGTGGTGTGTGGGGCACTGTGTTGTTCCGAATTTTCGAGTTCTTGCAGACTGGATGCCACATCATCTTCATCAAGAGAGGGAAATCCGAATGCGTCTTTTACATCAATGCCTTCAAGTTCAGATATGAGTCCATTGTCGGGAAGGTCTTCATGTTCCTCCATATGGAAATTGGGTAAGTCATCCATGTCCCCATCTTTTCCACTTAGAAGCATGTCGCTGAAGGAATGCGCAGCGGAAGATGATGCAACTTCCGGCGGAATACTGATTCCCGTTTCGTTTAATATTTGGGTAGACGAAGCATCGGATTTTGATTCTACCTTTGCTTCGGTATCTATCTTATTTATTATTGCACTTGCTTCCGAAACGGGAGAAGCGTTTGGTTCCGACTGACTAGAATTATTAATATTAATATTATTATTGTTGTTAGTGTTTCCTTCAACTTGCTGCACGGTTTCGCCCGAATTTCCGTTATTGTAGGGACTTCCCCCTTTTAGGCCGCAGAATAAGCGTCTTAATAGGGGATTCCCCATAACAATTTCCGGTGTCAACTTGTTTCCTCCTTTAAGTCCACCTTTTATCAAATATTCCGATCCTCCCCTTAGTCCCCCATTTTCGGGAGATGTATGGGGATGGGCGTTGAGTTCTGGAGATGGTAAATCAGCATCGGGAGATCCGATATTATCTTCGGAAGGACCGGGATTTTCTTCATGCTGCTGAGATGGTTCCTTATTCTGCTCTTGTCTGCTCGTAGAAGCGTAAGTTGTAGTAGGTGTTTGAGGAGGTGGTGAAGAGAACTTTGGAGCCATGCTCACGGGAATTGGAGGAGCTGCAGTAGATACTGGATATTGTTGAGGATCTGGACTTAAAGGAGAAATCGTTCCAGCGAGGAAAGTGATCGGACTTATTGGTGGGACCATGGATGCATTCGACGAAATGGGACTAAGTGGAGGAACGTTGTGCGAAGATATAATGGGACTTAATGGAGGAACTGGTACCGAAGCGGAGCCTCCGTTCGATAATGAAGTCACAAGATTCTGAAGCGGCAACATGCTCGAAGAGGAACACATTGTTTCCATTTTTCTTTGTTGCTGTTGTTGCGGTCCCGGGACCGATAGTTGCCGTTGCATCATGGGCATAGGTTGGCGTTGAACAGGGGTCGATAACTGTCTCTGCAAAACAGTTTGTGGAAACTGCGCCCTCATCATGTTTTGATGGTAAACAGGAGGTTGTCTTACATTTCCCTGATTAACCTGGTTGAACTGGTAAACGGGAGAACCCTGTTGATATCCCTGCATCTGGGGATAAGCCGGGGACCTCGGATGAAATCCCGGAGAATGAGAAGGATGGGGACTTTGCGGAAAACTGGGGGATTGCGGTGGCGGCCCCTGCTGGAATCCCGGTGATGCCGGATGATGGTTTCCCTGAAATCCCGGAGAGTGAGGGGGATGCGAGAGCTGCTGCGAATTGCCCTGGAATCCCGGAGAATGTGGCATATGCTGATACCCGCTTCCGGGAGACGGGGGAGGATGCTGGAATCCCGGGGATGTCCTCGGAGGTGGAATGGAGGACGAAGAAAAACCGGGAGATCCGTGAGGCGAAACGTGGTGATATCCTCCTCCTCCCATAGAGTCGTGCGGCGAATGAGGAGCGATGCTCATCAAGGGCGACTGAGGCTGGTATCCCGAATGCTGTCCGTGAGGAGATTGTGGATATCTGGGAGCCGGTTGAGGACTCATCTGGAAACTAGGCGAATGGTGAGGAGAAAGTCCTTGCTGCATGTTGTGAGGAGAGAGGGTGCTGTGCTGGAAATTGGCTGGGGACTGAGTTCCGCAAAGTCCCGGGGACACCGAGGAAGGTGATTGCTGAAGCAAGGGTGACGATGCGGCCCCGCCCAGGGGCGATGGAGATAGTAAAGGCGATTGAGGAGTATTGGGATTCTAAAAATTAAATAATTTTGGTTAAAATTATTATGAATCTATGATAGAAAATGTAAAAATCCGAAATACTTACAGCAATGATGGGTGACTGCACGGGTGATTGAAGTCTAGAAGGAACCATCATTTGTTGCGTTTGCTGTACAGGAGATTGGAGTCTGTTCATGTTTGCAGCAGCAGCCATTTGCTGTCTCTTTTGCTGCTTAACCGTGTATTCTTGAGTAACCATTCCGTGCTGACGGTTTTGTTTTCGAACCTAGAAAAATGGTTAAATTCAGAGTTCAGGAAGGGTTCTATACTTTAAAACAACAGGAGCCAAGGTTGCAGTAACACTAATAAGTTATCCATATTCCGTGCCATAAATCCGGCAAATTTTTGAAAAAAATAGAATCCATCCACTCCCCAACAGATTTTCATAAATATTTTATGGTATGCGCATCGCATATTTTAGGTACCCACACCCCAAAAAGCGTAAAATGGACTGTCGAAAATAATTAATGTTTAATGGACAATTTCGATACCACATCAAAAAGGCCAAAAAATTATTTTAAAATCTATTTAATGATCAATATATTACAAATATTTTTAAGCTAGGTCATACCGGAATATTGGCAAACTAAATTCTGACCCACCCACCCCTTGACAGTTCCAAAGTAAAATGGACCCATAAATCCTCCATTTTCCTCAAAATGACCACCCACCCAACATGCTATGCATAATTTATTACTGTTTTGAATGGACAGGTCCAGGTACTTAAAATATTTTGCAAAAAAAAATTAATACTAACCTGATCCAACTGCTTTTGAAGAGCGCTTTGCTCAACAGTTATCCTCTGCAAATCGGCTGCATCGTTTTCATTAAGATCATGTCCATTTTTGGTTAGCGCCCTCTTTCGAGTAGTCAACGATTTCTTTTGCTTTCGTAGTTTTCCCACTTCCGTTTCGTAGTATTTTTGCTGAGCCCCCAATTCCTGCTGTTGCTGATACATCCATCTCTCGTACTGTATCACCATTTGCCTATCAGCCTCTGTAACCGGGTCCACCGGTGGGGTTGGGGGCGCGGGCAACAGGGGCATTGTAAACGGAGGCGGTGGGGACGATATAGAAACGTTGTGTTGAGGTCTTGCATTTTGGAGCAGCGCGGGATGGATGCCCGGATCGGGATGATGCATTCTCTGAACCATTTGCTGCCTTGGAATAATCTGATTCGAATATCCTGCAGCGGGAAGGCCCACGGGCATCCAATCGGCCCTTTGTTGTTGGGGCATGGGCGGCCTAATCGGCATCGTTCTAACAGGTCCTGAAACGGGCATCATTCCCTGTTCGGATAAACCGGGTAATCCGGGTAAAGGCGACACTGGAGTGGAAAGTACGTCGCTTATTTTATCCATGTCGATATCGCTCAAAGGATCGTCCGTTACCGACATCATGCTCTGCTGTTGCTGCTGCTGCTGCTCCTGCTTCTCCTGTTCCAATAGGTCTTCTAGAAGCAAAGGTTGGTCCTGAAGAAGGGTTGGCATTCTAGGTCTAGTTACGAATCGAACCTGTTGGGGCCTTGTATTCGGATAAGGTGGTGGAGGAGGCATTACCGGTCTGTTCATCTGCATAGGAGAAGCTTGGGTAAATGTGGGGGGTGGATGGGAAAGCATGGGAGGTGGAGGAGGTTGGCTAGGAACAACCATCGGTTCAGTCGGATGGTTTGGTGTAGAGACCTCCATTTTATTTTCCTCTTTGTTGGTCCCCTGATTAAATTCCATAAACTTGTTTTGAAATTGGTTTTTCCCCCCTTCCTTTGGCGTAAAGGCGGCGGGGTTTTCAGAGGGATTATTCGTCCCAGTTTCAGGGGGTTTAAGCTGTTGTTCTTTTCCCTCTTTGGGTTGTTGCTTTCCTCCTGTTTCCGGTTGAGGTGGTTTGGCCTTTCCTGCATCGGATTTCTTAGACGGATCGGTCATTTCTTCTTCTTTGTCGTCCAAATCGAGATTTTCGTCGAGAATGTTAGTTTTCTTGCCCTCGCCATCAGCATCGAGCTCGGGATCGGCGTATTCTAAGATGTTGAAATCGTTACCTAATCCTGAAATAAACATTTCTTTTATAAGTTAACTATTACCGAAATTAAACACTAAAACCAAAGAATGAATATTCACTTCCTTTGAGGCCCCTCGACCCTGCAACTAGGTTTTAACTAAAAGTCCCGGAAATTAGAAAGTGGGAAATTTTGAAATATCCCGGAAATTAAAAACAAAAAATGAGGAAAGAAAAAAAGAAATTTCCGGAAATTTTTCAAAAAGTTCCTAAATTTTCCAAAATTTCCAGATTTTTTTTTCTACATTTTGTTCCAATTACAGTTCTAAAATTTGTTCTTTCCACGATCAAAATCGTGGGTGGAAAATCACTCTAGAGGGAATATCCCTGGAAATTAGGATTAAAATTCCCTGGAAATTCAAACCTTTACTCCCTAGTTTTTACCATCCTTATTTCCCTTTGAAAGCAATGAGAATATTTTCAAGTAAAATTGGAATTACAATTTATTCATCCTATAACCTCAAGTGACGTTATAAGCGTTCTTTAATGTGCAGAGAGCAATTGGATCTACAGAGTGGATTTAAATTCTCATCCGAAAAAGCTCCACTTTTTATACAGTAGCCTAGTTTAGTTAGCTCACCCAGGGGAATTAAACCAAAAAAATAAATAAAAGGTTTCAGAGGCAAAAACCCAAAAGAATTTAAAGATCTCTTACCTAATAGTTCGTCATCAACTAGATCATCCGTCACATCATCAGTGTCGTCGAGCTTCAAGTCACCAGCTGCATCATGGAAACTAACGTCAGGAATGTCTATGTCACTTTCTGTCTCCATTGGCACTGCTCCACTCCTGTTTGCCTTGTTAGCATTCATTAATTCAGCCTTATTTTGATCAGCAGCAGGTTGAGGTTGCTGCTGCTGCTGTTGTGAGACAGGAGGCGCTTGCCGCTGCTGTTGCTGCTCTTGCAACGCAGCAGCATCGAATGCTTCAGGATGAGGCCCTGGATGCCTAGGCCTCATCATCATCTGGGGTGGATGCTGTTGCTCCATAACAGGCCTCATTTGCTGTTGTTGAGGCCTCATATTCTGTTGGAATGGTGCTTGAGGCCTCATGAAACCGGCACCAGGAGGTAATGGATGCCTGAATTGTCCAGGAGTCCTGATGGGCTGTTGGGGAGGTTGTTGGGCCGGATAGGGCTGTCCCTCGTAACTCTTCTTAAGTTCCAACAAATCGCGCAATTGTTGCCGGGCCGCCATTTGGGTCGGGTCTGGACCTCTTGGGTAATTTTGTTGAGCCTGCATCATCTTAACTTCCTGTTCCGGTTTGCTAGGGGCTTGTTGCCTTGGTAGCCCTGGCGATAGGCAAGCAGGAGAAGATCGGTTTATAGGGGATGATACGCTCATACCCGAATCGGGCCTCGAAGCAGGCCTAACCGGGATAGGGGAATCGGAATGGTCCCCTTCCCCACCTCCAGATGGAGATCCTTGATGGCTCGGAGAATGTTCGAGAGGAGGTGTAGGATGCATCGATCTAGGAGAAGAATAAGGATCCTGTTCAAAACTCTGTCTTAAAATGGGTCTAGGCGTTCCAGGTGCAAAAGCGTAAGGATCTTGAGGAAGTTGTTGTCTAGGCCTCATGTTCTGTTGCTGAGGAGCTCGGACTTGCATAGGTTGCGAAAATGCATCGGGTTTATTGGCTTGGAAGGCCTTCTTGGCAGCCTCGGGGTCTCCTTGCATCCTAACAGGACCCTCGTACATTCGGGGTGGATACGGTGCCCTAACAGGCCTCGGAGTCATCGGCTGGTGAGCATAAGGGTCGTTTGATCCCATCATGGGCCGAGGGGTTGCAGGGGCCCGCGAATAAGGATCGTAATGTTCCAAGGGCCTCGGGGTCGCAGGCTGTTGAGAATAAGGATCTACCGGCCGTGGGGTCGCCGGCTGTTGAGAATAAGGATCTACCGGTCGTGGAGTCGAAGGAGGCTGAGAATATGGATCCTGGGGTCTCGGGGTCGCTGGCTGTTGTGAATATGGATCCTGGGGTCGTGGGGTCGAAGGGGGCTGGGCGTAAGGATCTTGATTTACAGCTGGTCGAGGCTGGCCGTAAGGGTCTTGATTGAGGACCGGTCTTGGCGTAGACGGGGGATTGGCATAAGGATCTTGGTTGAGGGCCGGTCTTGGCGTAGACGGGGGATTGGCATAGGGATCCTGATTAAGGGCCGGTCTTGGAGTAGCCGGAGGGTTGGCATAGGGATCCTGATTGAGGGCCGGTCTTGGTGTAGCTGGAGGGTTGGCGTAAGGATCCTGATTAAGGGCCGGTCTTGGTGTAGCCGGTGGATTAGCATAAGGATCCTGATTAAGGGCCAGTCTCGGTGTAGCTGGTGGATTAGCATAAGGATCTTGGTTCAGGGCCGGTCTTGGAGTGGCTGGCGGGTTAGCATAAGGATCCTGGGGCCGCGGAGTAGCCGGGGGCTGTGAATAAGGATCTTGGTTCATCACGGGCCGCGGAGTAGACGGGGGCTGCGAATACGGGTCCTGGTTCATAACGGGTCGAGGTGTAGATGGAGGCTGAGCGTATGGATCCATGCTCATCGAAGTAGCAGGACTCTGGTTCCCTTGGAACTGTTCCTGGCGTTGTGGAGGCCTGGGAAACCCTTCCATCTGAGGTCTAGTTGGTCTGGGTTGTCCGTATGGGTCGGCGTTAGGTCGAGGAGCAGAATACATGTCCTGTTGTCGGTTATTCTGAAACTGTTGTTGGGCTTGTTGGGGCGAAAATGGGCGGGGAACTCCCCCTACTGGAGGATACATCTTCGGTTGTTGCATCGATTGCTGCTGCTGGAAGACGTTATCGTTTGGAAAACGAGGCCGCATCTGTTCGTTGGCGAACATATCGGGTCTGGCGTTTTCCATCTGAGGGGGACGGGCCCGCACCATGCCGCCCTGGAACATGACTCCTTGGTTTACTTCCATTTGAGCCGCCATTTCAGGTCTGGGACCAGGAGACTCAGGCATCATTGGTTGCTGCTGAACTTTCATGACACCTGGAAAACAAAAATAAATTGATGTAAATCAAAGAGAACTATCGATAAAATATCGATATTTTCCAATCCCTGATATCGATATTTGGCCAACATTTCCCTAATTTTTTGCAAAAAAAAAAAAAAAAAATGTCGCCTTAAAAATGACAAAAAATCCCTAAGCAGAGAGCAAGGGGATCTTACCTTGGACTCTCTGATCCTGCATAACTTGCTGTTGTTGGACTTGGACTTGTTGCCTAACATTCTGCAACTGTCTCCATTGTCTTTCATCGCTTCCACGCTGAGTTTTCTGTTCTCTAAGTTTTTCCTGCTCCTGTTTCATGCGAAACTTTGGATTAAAACCAATAAATTCCAAATCAAATTAAACTCTTAATTTAGTAAATTTATTTAATACTCACCTTATGCAATATCTACCTTATCGGGGTTATTTTAAAATTATTTATTTAAACCGTATTTAAAATAAAAATAGGTACAGTACAAGGAATAATCCAAATAAATTATTAGAATATAAAATTATAAAGTTTGTCTACTAAAGGTAAATAATTTACATTAACTAAAGGAATAACCCAAATAAATTATTAGGATATTAAATAATAAATTTTTTAAGGTAAATAATTGCATAAAGCCAGGGAAATTTAATTAAAATATATATAAATTAAACATGCTTAAAGTAAGTTACTATTATCTTAAATAAATTAATGAAATAAATAAATTTAACACAGTCCGGCAATCGGCTGATATCGACGAAATTAATATTTTAAATTATTATTAGTTTGAACAAAGTAAAAATGTTATTATTATTAGTTTAATTAAAAATTATGTTAGTACAGTAGCCTACTGTAGTTTTGTTAGTTTTTCAGCGTTTTAAATTCTGCAGAAAACGTAATTTAATATAAAGGTCCATAATTTCGTAGTTTTAATTATGAAATAAAATTATTACGGTATTAATTAATCGTATTTTTGAATAGGAAATTTTGATTAAAATGTCCGGTTTTCCGCAGTTAAGCTATTTTATTATAAGTTAGTAGGTATTTTTTTTTCTTATTTTTATTACTGTCGTACCTGTTGAGCCTTCTGAATTCTGCTTGCCGCCCTATTTTCTCTTGCCATTTGCTACGGAGGTAAAATATTGCCATATGTGTTAGGAGAAATATTTAAAAAACAAACATTAAAAAAATAAGATAATAAATTAAATATATTTAAATTCTAAATAAATAATTAAAACAAATATGAAATGGGAATAAATTAATACAGGATGCACCATTTGCCCTTTGACCTACCAAGTAAGGAGCTCTCTTATCGGGTGGCAAGTTCCTCCAGATCTTGGCAATGTGTTTTGCCCTTTCCGGCCAAGCTAAAATAATAAAATTTTTAAATTAAATGTTTAGTAAAATACTTTTAGGAAAATATGCATAAAATTATAATCTTTACATGGATATTCAGTCTTCAGCTCAGGATGATTGGTATTAGCGTAGAGAACGGCTGAAATGGTAGCTTGGGTACCAAGGGCCTCATCCCCTTCCCATTTAAGAATGCTCTTCTGGTTGTGAGAGGGTGTATCTTGCTCTGGCTGCTCCGATCTCCAAGGGCTAGAAGGTTCGGCAAACGCTGGCTGTTGACTAGGATTACTGTAATGTTTAAGTTTCATTTTAGTACTTCATTTTAATTTTAGTATTTTGAAAGAATATTTATGTTTGTAAATCTTACCATTCCATGACGTAAGAATGTGGCAAGCCAAAAGCAGGGGAATTAGGATCCCTCATCTTATGAATGCCCGGAGAAACAGATGGAACTGTTCTCGGAATATTGGCAACTGGTTCTGAAAATTGAAAACAAGGTTTAAGATTCAGTAAATTTCTGCAAAAATACCTAGTAATAGTACGGTAAAAAAACGTACTTGGCTGTACAGTTTCTTCAGTCAATACTCCTTTAAACAAGTCCTCCACCTCCTTGCTATCCATATGGGGGAAACCAACTGCAAAAAAATTAACAGTAATACCTCGATTAAAAGCGTTCCTTCATTATTCATTTGTAAGTTTAATAACCCTTGAAGGTTTTTAATGTACAGAAGAGCAAGGGGGTCTACATACAAGGATCTCCATTTAAACTCTCATCCGAAAGAGTCGCAATTTTATGATTTTTTGTACCATCCTCAGCTAAGATCAGAACCACAAACTTTGGATTAAGGGATATTGTGCAACCTCCCAAGCCACTAGCGATGGTTTAGAACAAACCTGACCCAAGGCTTCTTTAAAAGTGCAGAGAGATAGGGGTTCTACTCAGAGAAATATGGTTTAAACTCTTAAAATCCAAGAGAGCAGCTACTTAAAAAATTTCACAAATCCAGAAATTTTTACCAACCTCAGCCGGGATTTGAACCACAAAAGTTAAATTCAGAGGCATGAGCGCAAGAGTGAAGTCACTTACCATTATCTGAAACCATTGAATCCAGGTTGATACCAGCATCTAGAATATCGGTGAGGGGATCATCTTTAACACCTTCGGCCGAAGGAGAATCGGGAATAGGAGTATCCATTATGTCCTCCAGTCCCTCTTCAGCCTTCGTCAACTCATCGCCCTCCTTCATGAGCATGTCTACTAGGTCATCATCTTGTGGCAAGTCGGATGGCAAGGGTAAAATGTCTTTAAGATCTTCATCTTCCTTATCAGTGTCTTTAGGGGAACCTAGATCATTTAGATCGGCCTGTTGGACAGCCTTATTGTCTTTCATCGTACTGTTTGAAGCCATTCCCTCGGAGTCGGACTCGAACCCGACCTCCTGGTCGTGACTGGTGACAAGTAGCGTCTTGCCAAAGAAGGCTTCTTGCAGATACGATGGGTAACTGTCTTCCATTTGGCTTTTCTTCTTAGCTCTACGTCTCCTTTTTGGCTTTTCTGCTTGGTCCATGTTTTGTGGGTCCACGTTTTCTTCTTATTAAAATATTAAATTATATATAAATAAAATGCAATAGGAGTCACTTTAAAAAATTATAAAATACGTTACCTTCCATCTGGTTTACAGTTCTTGCGCGGGATCTTACGACAAATCCTCCAACACCTGTAAAAATT
>JAQGBM010000051.1:0-20214 GCA_034698405.1 Symphylella vulgaris | reverse complement strand
TGACATCGCGTTTGACTCGAGCGCCACCGGTCAGTCCTACCAATCGTCGAATGCATCGTAGATGGGGAAATACAAAAATTATCTCAAAATTTGCATTTCACATAATTTTTGTATTTCCCCATTTACAATGCATTCAACGGTTGGTAGAAACGACCGGTGGCGCTTTAATGAAACGCGATGCCAATTACGTAACCTGCATCATTTTTTGGCCCCGCGTTTACATATAATGGAGAAATAGGAGCAATGGGCACACTACACTCTTTTAGCCACTATACCAGAATAATGCTTTTTCTTAAAAGAAAAATGGCTCGCGTGATTAGCCATACAAAAATTACATTACCAGTGCAAAAAAATGTTTTTATTCTACTCGTACACATAAACCTCAAGTCTAATTATTTGGCAGGCGATATGGGATCGTTTGGATTGTCGATTGTTTGAATATTGGGTCACCCAAAAATAGATAGTTTTTTTTTCTGGTAGAGCTTGCGCTGCCAATTACTCCCGTTCAACTCACGCTTCTGAATAAAATAAGACGTTTTGGCTTCTTTCACTGGCTTCTGATAATAACTGAAAGGAGTAAAATATCCAACTCCAGGGATCTATTTGGAGAGATGCGCAAAAATTACTAATTCTATCCCATAATTCCCATGTGCTCATTTGCTGGTTGGTTCATTCGCAAAATTAGGTCTATACTTGCTTCGTTTTCTCTTGCTTAGAGAACTGTAAATTTACGACCATCTATGACCAAGAGGACGTTTTTCTGCTTCATTTGACACCAGAATCGACTTCCTAGGACTTGTGCTAATATTTAAAAAAAAACTGCACCGAAAATATTAATTGTCAACAAACTCCCTCCTCGTGACGTAAGTAGAGTCTGTTGAGTGTTGACATTGTTTTCGGTGCAGTTTTTTCGAAAACCACAAGCCCTAGGAAGTCGATTCTGGTGTCAAATGAAGCAGAAAACGTCCTCTTGGTCATAGATATACAGCGTATATGTTTACATAATATTCTGAATACTTTTCGAATTATCTTCCATAAATTACTGTTTGTTTACATGAAACCACCATAAATCCCTCTTAATGTAATTTATGTATGGCTTATGTAATTTTTGTAGGCATTAATTAGCCTAGTATTATTAAGTTACCGTTTCACTTATTTCCCTATTTTTCATATAGCCTTTTTTAAAGAAAAAATGCAAGTCCAATATGGAAAAAAGGAACGAGATAAATGCGATTAAAAGAAACAATATTCATTGCTGTTTTCGGCAAAAGAGTAGAGTAAAAGCGACGAGAGTATTTAATTGAAAACGTATTTGATGGTTTGTTTTCGATACCCCAAAATACTACGAGATTTGTGTTTATAATATACCGTACTGTGTATTGTGTAATATATACAAATACACGAGTTTACACATACAACGTTCCTTTTCGAATGCATATACACGAGCAAACAAAAGCGTAGCACAAAGAAGACCGTGCAAGAGAGAGATAAATTTCAACAACAAATCGAAGTGTTGCGTAAATTTAATACAAACAATAGAAACTTCAATAATTAGGATCTCCCATATAAACATGCAGCAAGCTGCTTTTCTAATTAAAAATCTTTGAGAGGAGAAAACTTCTTAAATCGTTCAGCTAGACCCAAACAATGCCTTCTCCTATACTTCTTTATATTATTACTCGATATTATAAAGCCGATGGGAGGCTGCTGGTTTCATTAATATTAATAGAATAAGAGTGTATTATTAAAACAGATTAAAATACTATGTTTTTAAACAAATATTATCCACTTTTTATCAATATTGTATTGGATAAACATTTATTTTAAAAGCTTTGTTATATTTTTGATATCTTCTGAAGGTATATATTATTATATCAAACTTATTCTAAACGTGAAAATTATCTGGTATGCAATAATATCTGGTACCATATAATTTTTTTAATCATTATATTATTTTTTTAAACTTTATTTTATTAATTGTATGTTATCTTTTTGCAAGTGTTAAAAAACTTAAAAAATATATGAATTTGAATGATTTTAAAAAATATACGTTTAAAATATTTGATTTATTTTTTTATCAAAATAAATACGATAGTGTGATTTATTTAATTTTATTGTAAAAATCAAGTATTTATTCAAATTGATACTGCAAAATTTATGATTTAATACGGCAATTGTTTTATTAAAAATGATTGTTTTCGTTTAATTATAACTTTTATTCAAAACTATATCGATTTCATGATTTTTATTCATAATAAACATTCCGTATAAATTATTTTTATTCAAAAATCATTACATTAAATTATTTGTAGCCTATACAAAACCAAATAGATTCTTAGACAGATTAAATAGACCTTTATTTTAATCAAAAGATCATTAATTTTAAACTCCATCTTTCTTCCACAGAGCCTGGCAAATCTTCCCTCTAAATTTCCAAAACCGAATCTCAATTTATAAACTCTCTTGACTTTCGAAAGGGCCAAAAAGAATACCCAATGACTTACTTCAAAACTACATGGCTCTATAAAAACTACACGACTCTAAAAAAAAGCATCAGCAGTTCATCAAATTTCCAAAGACTCATTCCTAACCGTGTAACTCTTCCCTTTTTAAACTTTAAGTTTAAAGTGTAATTTTGCAATTAAATTATTGACATAAAGCATATTATAGTGGCCTCTGAGGCCAGCTTAAAAACCTCCTTAACCGTGACAAAAAATAAGCGTTTATATCCCAACGAGCTGAGGATAAATAAACTTCCATATAAACGTTATAAATATACTAGAGGTCTATGTGGATGCCATCATAAACTAACTCCGATAAGAAAATTTGAAGTTTATGTCCTGGCGGCGCACAGAACTAACACAGTATATAGCGGCTTTTCTATATTATATACCATATAATTACAGGAAACTATATTACATAATTATAATTATGAGATTCCACGTAAAATGTTAACATAATTTTATGGACTCTTTGCGCAGCACAGTAATAGCCATTTTACTGTCACTGCACAGACCCGATTCTCTCTTTTATATAAGACTGTAACATATTATAGTTTTCGCATACATATACTGTAGATACAGGATGTTCACGATTTTGGTTTTATACCTATTATTAAGTTATATATGGGGTCCCGAATATTTCAAGTAAAAATCTATAGGCTATATTGTAAAAATAATAATAATTAAATAAAACTAAGTTATACATATTATACGGTAGGGGAGGGTGAGAGGAATGGGAGGTTTTTCACATTTTGCATTTTAAATTAATTCTAAAGCCTATATAAACCAGATATATTAATATTTACAAATAATACTTTATATGGTGAACATTTAGCACTATATTGGGATTTTTTGTCATTTACGGAAATATTTCAAATTTTTCAAAAATAAACACCCCCTCCCCACTTCGCATTCCTCCTGCGCGCAAGAGGATTGGGAATATGGGTTAAAAAAGACATACACGTAGTTCTTCGATGCAAAATTGCCAAAATAAACAATTTTCTTAATCAAAATATCAAATTAATGAAAGAAAAGTATATACAATATATAACCTAAACCCAATTTAGAACTTAGAAATAGGTTAAAGGTTGTAGGTTAGAAAAGAAACTGAAATCGACACTGAATTTTAAAATTCCATGCACATTTTCCTCCCCCTAACTGTGATGGAATGGGGAATATCATCACAGCATAATTTTTGGTTCATGCACTATTTTTTTACCATAGGATTAATTTTGCCCTATATCCCATTCCTCCTGATGCACAGTTGTGTGCCAAACCTCCTGCCAGTACGCTCACACAATTTCCTACCTCTCAGCTTCAAACGATTCACTCGATCGTGCAATACCATAGTTTATTTTGTTAACCATCTAAATAGTCCTATGAAATTAAAATATATTGTTAACCAAAAAAGTTACACGAGAAAACAATTGATAAAAAAGCTAACTTTTATTTTCGTAAAATTAAAAATTTCTCCTAAGATGAAAACGCTTGCAGCAAAAGTCCCCATCGTAGAATAACTCCTTTTTAAAATTTATTTATTTTATTTATTTATTTATTTATTTAAAAATGCAAATATTGATACAATCATAAAATCTAAAAGCCACTTATTGGCAATGGTCACACGAATGACAATTTAAATCAAAAATTTGTCTTATACCTTTGTCAAATTCATTAAAATCATAAAAGTTTAAAAAGTTCGGAAGGTCATTCCAGGTTCTACCAAACCTGTAAAAAAAGGCATTAATTCTTCTGAAGTGTTCACATTGGGGAAGGTATACTCTCTGATCGTGTCCTCTGGTGATATAGTATGGGGTACTTTTAGACATCACTGAATCACTAGGGATGGCAGTAAGGTTGTTGTATATCATGAAGAACCTACGTAGACCCTTGATAGAATGGCGAGAAGACCAGACAGGAAGACCAAGATCATTCATAATTTCGGTCACACATATTTCTCTGCTGTATTTTTTTGTGATCATCCTGGCCCCAAATCTTAGTATACGTTTAACATTGTTGGTTGCGTACGTGCTGTTGTCGTCCCAGACAAGAGAGCAGTAATCCAAAAGAGGAAAGACGAGTGCCGTAAAAAGACGCAATCTAATCGTATCATTAGCAAAACGAAATTTTCTGTAAATTCGATACATTTTCTATAAATTGGATGTATTTTCTGTAATTTTGTACATATTACGGAAATTCTCTGTAATTTTGATACATTCTCTGTAAATTGGATGTATTTTCTGTAATTTTCTGCATATTACGGAGATTATCTGTAATTTTCCGTAAATTTGACATATTTTCTGTAAATTGGATGGATTTTCTGTAATTTTCGGAATATTACGGAGATTCTCTGTAATTTTCCGTAAATTTGACATATTTTCTGTAAGTTGGATGTATTTTCTGTAATTATCTGCATATTACGGAGATTCTATGTAATTTTCTGTAAATGGGATACATTTTCTGTAAATTATATGTATTTTCTGTAATTTTCTGCATATTACGGAAATTCTCTGTAATTTTCCGTAAATTTGACATATTTTCTGTAAATTGGATGTATTTTCTGCATATTACGCAGATTCTCTGTAATTTTCTGTAAATTAGAAACATTTTCTGTAAATTGGATGTATTTTCTGTCATTTTGCACATATTACGGAGATTCTCTGTAATTTTGAAACATTCTCTGTAAATTGGATGTATTTTCTGTATATTACGGAGATTCTCTGTAATTTTTCGTAAATTTGACATATTTTCTGTAAGTTGGATGTATTTTCTGTAATTTTCTGCATATTACGGAAATTCTCTGTAATTTTGATACATTCTCTGTAATTTTGACACATTCTCTGTAAATTGGATGTATTTTCTGTCTATTACGGAAATTCTCTGTAAGTTTTATACATTCTCTGTAAATTGGATGGATTTTCTGTACATTACGGAGACTCTCTGTAATTTTCCGTAAATTTGACATATTTTCTGTAAATTGGATGGATTTTCTGTATATTACGGAGATTCTCTGTAATTTTCCGTAAATTTGACATATTTTCTGTAAATTCGATGGATTTTCTGTAATTTTGTACATATTCTCTGTAAATTGGCTACATTCTCTGTAAATTGGATGTATTTTCTGTAATTTTCTGCATATTACGGAAATTCTCTGTAATTTTCTGTATATTTGACATATTTTTTGTAAATTGGATTATTTTTTGTAATTTTCTGCATATTACGGAATTCTCTGTAATTTTCCGTAAATTTGACACGTATTTTCTGTAAATAGGATGTATTTTCTGTAATTTTCTGCATGCATATTACGGAGATTCTCTGTAATTTTCTGTAAATTGGATACATTTTCTGTTAATTGGATGTATTTTCTGTAATTTTTTACATATTTCGGAGATCGTCTGTACTTTTCTGTAAATTGGATATATTTCCTGTAAATTGGATGTATTTACTGTATTTATTACCAGCAGGAGTATATCAAGGAGTGCGTTACTTCCCATATATTTTGTATAGTGCGATGATTGCTGAAATTAATTTAATTCTCTTTTATTCCGTCCGAGGATATTTTATGTTAAAAAATTATAGCACTATACTCCGGTATATAGCATGTTTACGCGGTCACGGCGCCAATAAATCCCAACATAGCGGTGAATTAGGAAAGCTCGTTGATTTCGGATTCGGTATCGTTTTCTGCAATGAATCAATCCTTTTGATATACTCCTTTATATTACCGATCGAGATTCTCTACAATTTTCTGTAATGTATAATGTATATAAGCTTATTGGATAATGCATATATTTTCTGTGAATTAAATGTATTTTCTGTATATTATAAGGCAATTCTCTGTAATTATCTGTAAATTGCATGTATTTTCTGCATATAGTAGAATCTGATTCTGTATTATATTTGATATATATTTTCTGTAAAAGTAAATTGAATGTAGCCTATATATTTTCTTTATCTCGGAGAATCTCCCTATAATTTTCTGTAACTTGAGGAGATTCAATAACATAAATCGTTCTAAATGTAATTTTTTTTATATTGGATTTTTTTTTATTTTCTCTAAATTATATGGAGATTTTCCTAAATTTTATATACACAGATTCTTCAAAATTTTAAACTACATTTTTCTGAAAATTATTTTTTTTTTACATGATATGGATTTCCATTTTTCCGTAAATTTTTTGTATATCTTATATAGGCAAGAGGTTCTCCTGTAAATTACAGATATTCTATACTTATACCCCGGTACAATTTTCGATAAATTAGATGAATTTATCTTCAGTTACAGAGATTTTCCTTAATTTTGTGTATAAATAATAGGATACATATTAAAGTTTTAAAATAACGAATCCTTTATAAATAAATAAAGTCGTCTTATCTTTTTTTTTTTCAGTTTTATTTTTCGTCTCTTTTCTGCTGATTAACTAAAATAAAATAATGTGTCTTATAGATATAGAATAATGAGGATATCTGTTGTTTTTTTATACTGTTTGTTTATTGTTTTATGAAAATTATATAGGAAAAACCAATATCATTTCAAATCACCATACCTATATGACCAAATCGCATATGCGCGGAGTATTTTTATGCTGCATTTCATTACCCCTATTATATATATACTTCTTGAAGAGGGGTAAGTTATCGTATAATTACAACGATATATCGTTGTAATTATAATTATAATTCCGACTTTATTTCTACACTATAGACTCTATAGTGTAGAAATAAAGTCGGAATTATAATTTTATTGTACATTGCTCACTTCCCTGACTAAATTTTATACGATTTTAACGTATATAGCAGAAGTAGCTGCACAAAATGTAATAACTTCAAAACACGTAAAAAACTTGAAATATATAGTTTTCTAATTCTTTCAATTTAGTCTAATTTAGTTATGTAGACAGTACCAGTTCCAATTGTCAACCTGAAAGTGGGACGTGGGTGATTAAATTTTTTTTCTTAAATGGTCTGACTTGTGAGACGTGTTTGGACCGCATCGCAGAGAGCATGATAAAAACATTATGTTAAATAGGCCTACTTTTTTAAAGAAGATTTCGATCGAAAATTTTTTTCGGCATTATATAGGCCTACCAATCCAATACGCCGAACCCAGAACCCTCACAGACCCCCAGAACCCTCACAGGCCACAGTTTTCTCAGAATTTTGAATTCAGTCTCTTGTCCGCCGAAAATCATTGCACCCAGCAAATGAACAAAAAAAAATCGATGTTTGGATTGTTTGTATGAAATTGTATCCACCCTGGAATCCCTGGCCCTATTTTGAGGTCTCCATTGTCAAAAGTTGCAACCAGCAGCAACTGGGCCTCTAAATGGGTGCCAGGGTTGATACAAACGATTTTTGTTTCGTCGGGTGCGACTAATCAGTAAACAAATTCGCCGGTGAGCGTTCTGTTGGGGGCGAATTGGATTGGTAAATCTTGAAATTATGCCATATAATATTGTTTTAGACTGAAACTTTCTCAAAAAAAAATTATTTGACACAGTGTTTTTATCATCCATTACAAAGAAATTTCGATGGCTCCCAGAATCCGTTTTGTATTATTAAGATAGGGCCTATTAAAAGGTCGCACAGCAGCTTTTAATTGAAATATTTTTATTATTTCGACGACGAATTCAAACATAAATTAAACAGGTGTTAGCCTACATGTTTCGCAGTTATAAACGCTGACAATATATAAAGTCAACGAATCTGCATCATCACGACACCGATGCGACAAAGTTTAAAACTAAAATAGAGAAATAATTATGTAATATGTATCAGAAGTATATGCTGCACAAAATGTAATATAACTTCAATAACTTAAAACATGTAAAATTATTATGTTGTCCAAACCCGTCTCAGACCTATATATTGAGAAAAAAAAATCCACTTTCAGGTTGACGATTGAAACTGTTCCATTCAGTCTAGCTCTAGCCTATAATGGATATAACTAAATTAGACTAATGAAAGAATAGCCTAATAATTTATTAGAAAAAAAAACGCACAGAAGTATTTTAAGTTTTTACGTGTTTTATTGAAGTTACGTATATTACATTATCCGTATATTACATTACGTATATTACATTTTGTGCAGCATATGATACATAATTATACGTTATACCTTAGACCAACCTATCCAGGACTAGAAAACGGCTATTCAGACAATGTATAGTATAAAAAATGAAGCCACTCGAGTAATAATTTTGTTTATTTCCGATAACAGGGGGATGGCCGTGTATGATTAATTTGCTTCTTTTTCATGTTAGAAATTATTAAATAACTAAATACCCAATGTGAACTAACGTATATAAGTTTTAAATTAAAATCGAAGTGGGATATGTAATAATTAAAATAGTGAGAAAAGTGTTGTTATATAGACAAATATGGCCGCCGCTAAATAGGGAAAATAACATGCAAAAATTACACGAGTTGCCTCAGCGTTTGACATCGTTTACTTTATGCTAGTCCTGGATATTTATGGTTTGGTCTATAAGGTTATGGCTTATGCCGAGCTATCTCATAATAACACTCAAATATAGCACTCAAATAAATAACATAGTAAGAGTTATATACGTAAACCTATTATACGAGACCACGAAGAATAGGATAATACATTATTTTGTACATTATAAACATGAATATAATATCCGTTTCAAAAGCAGCAAGGTCTTTTCCCATGAACCGATATACAGCACAGCAGAGAGAAAAACGTCACTTTATAAACGCGAATGCCATCGCAATAACAGCACAGACTGCAACGGGGCATTATATACAACACAGAAAATACTTGACACAGTTAACATTGGATATATGCGAGGTCAGAGCAAGAGAGCTCTCTTCCTTTGTTAGTACATACACACTCGGAGAACACGTGAACCTGTTATATACAGCAGTATACGTATATAGATAAAGACGTTACCTGCATTTAAAAGGACTGATATAACATGCTGTTTATCTTAACAACACAGTACTTGTATTTTTATATTACAGCCTATAAATAAGTTATAATTAAGGTTAACCGTTAAGGTATATATACGAAGTGTGCAAGAATATTATACCTTCGTATATAGTTTGTTTTGGACTTGTTCTCCCGGGGTATGTTAATAAATCAGTTAAATAGCTCGTACAAGACCTTCTAATAACAATCAGTATAATTTATATATCATATTTCTGGCTTGGGTGTATCCCAACTTCATCCCAATAAAGAATAAAACCCTGCAAGCCCTGAAACTTAATAAGGAATATCGATGGCAACTTATATATATTTGAAAAACGAGGAAGGCTATACCGTATATATAGGCGAGTACGAGTATGAATAAACACTTTTATCCCAGCTTTTGTAAAATTAAAATATGTACTGTATTCATTAGCCAATACCGAGGTATACTGTACCTCGGTATTGGCTAATGATTTTTTTTTCTATAATTACATATATAGAAAAGATTTCATTACTTATTTTAATTTTACAAAAGCTGGGATAAAAGTGCACCGCCAGCACATTCAATCGTGTTCAGTGAGATCTTAATAGCTATATAAGACATTTCTTTAAAGAGATCATATTATATATAATATGATCGAAAGTTTGAATAAATTAATTGTCTCTTCTACAGTATACTGTAGAAGAGACAATTAATTTATTCAAACTTTCGATCATATTATATATAATATGATCTCTTTAAAGAAATGTCTTATATAGCTATTAAGATCTCACTGAACACGATTGAATGTGCTGGCGGTGCACTTTTATCCCAGCTTTTGTAAAATTAAAATAAGTAATGAAATCTTTTCTATATATGTAATTATAGAAAAAAAAATCATTAGCCAATACCGAGGTACAGTATACCTCGGTATTGGCTAATGAATACAGTACATATTTTAATTTTACAAAAGCTGGGATAAAAGTGTTTATTCATACTCGTACTCGCCTATATATACGGTATAGCCTTCCTCGTTTTTCAAATATATATAAGTTGCCATCGATATTCCTTATTAAGTTTCAGGGCTTGCAGGGTTTTATTCTTTATTGGGATGAAGTTGGGATACACCCAAGCCAGAAATATGATATATAAATTATACTGATTGTTATTAGAAGGTCTTGTACGAGCTATTTAACTGATTTATTAACATACCCCGGGAGAACAAGTCCAAAACAAACTATATACGAAGGTATAATATTCTTGCACACTTCGTATATATACCTTAACGGTTAACCTTAATTATAACTTATTTATAGGCTGTAATATAAAAATACAAGTACTGTGTTGTTAAGATAAACAGCATGTTATATCAGTCCTTTTAAATGCAGGTAACGTCTTTATCTATATACGTATACTGCTGTATATAACAGGTTCACGTGTTCTCCGAGTGTGTATGTACTAACAAAGGAAGAGAGCTCTCTTGCTCTGACCTCGCATATATCCAATGTTAACTGTGTCAAGTATTTTCTGTGTTGTATATAATGCCCCGTTGCAGTCTGTGCTGTTATTGCGATGGCATTCGCGTTTATAAAGTGACGTTTTTCTCTCTGCTGTGCTGTATATCGGTTCATGGGAAAAGACCTTGCTGCTTTTGAAACGGATATTATATTCATGTTTATAATGTACAAAATAATGTATTATCCTATTCTTCGTGGTCTCGTATAATAGGTTTACGTATATAACTCTTACTATGTTATTTATTTGAGTGCTATATTTGAGTGTTATTATGAGATAGCTCGGCATAAGCCATAACCTTATAGACCAAACCATAAATATCCAGGACTAGCATAAAGTAAACGATGTCAAACGCTGAGGCAACTCGTGTAATTTTTGCATGTTATTTTCCCTATTTAGCGGCGGCCATATTTGTCTATATAACAACACTTTTCTCACTATTTTAATTATTACATATCCCACTTCGATTTTAATTTAAAACTTATATACGTTAGTTCACATTGGGTATTTAGTTATTTAATAATTTCTAACATGAAAAAGAAGCAAATTAATCATACACGGCCATCCCCCTGTTATCGGAAATAAACAAAATTATTACTCGAGTGGCTTCATTTTTTATACTATACATTGTCTGAATAGCCGTTTTCTAGTCCTGGATAGGTTGGTCTAAGGTATAACGTATAATTATGTATCATATGCTGCACAAAATGTAATATACGTAATGTAATATACGGATAATGTAATATACGTAACTTCAATAAAACACGTAAAAACTTAAAATACTTCTGTGCGTTTTTTTTTCTAATAAATTATTAGGCTATTCTTTCATTAGTCTAATTTAGTTATATCCATTATAGGCTAGAGCTAGACTGAATGGAACAGTTTCAATCGTCAACCTGAAAGTGGATTTTTTTTTCTCAATATATAGGTCTGAGACGGGTTTGGACAACATAATAATTTTACATGTTTTAAGTTATTGAAGTTATATTACATTTTGTGCAGCATATACTTCTGATACATATTACATAATTATTTCTCTATTTTAGTTTTAAACTTTGTCGCATCGGTGTCGTGATGATGCAGATTCGTTGACTTTATATATTGTCAGCGTTTATAACTGCGAAACATGTAGGCTAACACCTGTTTAATTTATGTTTGAATTCGTCGTCGAAATAATAAAAATATTTCAATTAAAAGCTGCTGTGCGACCTTTTAATAGGCCCTATCTTAATAATACAAAACGGATTCTGGGAGCCATCGAAATTTCTTTGTAATGGATGATAAAAACACTGTGTCAAATAATTTTTTTTTGAGAAAGTTTCAGTCTAAAACAATATTATATGGCATAATTTCAAGATTTACCAATCCAATTCGCCCCCAACAGAACGCTCACCGGCGAATTTGTTTACTGATTAGTCGCACCCGACGAAACAAAAATCGTTTGTATCAACCCTGGCACCCATTTAGAGGCCCAGTTGCTGCTGGTTGCAACTTTTGACAATGGAGACCTCAAAATAGGGCCAGGGATTCCAGGGTGGATACAATTTCATACAAACAATCCAAACATCGATTTTTTTTTGTTCATTTGCTGGGTGCAATGATTTTCGGCGGACAAGAGACTGAATTCAAAATTCTGAGAAAACTGTGGCCTGTGAGGGTTCTGGGGGTCTGTGAGGGTTCTGGGTTCGGCGTATTGGATTGGTAGGCCTATATAATGCCGAAAAAAATTTTCGATCGAAATCTTCTTTAAAAAAGTAGGCCTATTTAACATAATGTTTTTATCATGCTCTCTGCGATGCGGTCCAAACACGTCTCACAAGTCAGACCATTTAAGAAAAAAAATTTAATCACCCACGTCCCACTTTCAGGTTGACAATTGGAACTGGTACTGTCTACATAACTAAATTAGACTAAATTGAAAGAATTAGAAAACTATATATTTCAAGTTTTTTACGTGTTTTGAAGTTATTACATTTTGTGCAGCTACTTCTGCTATATACGTTAAAATCGTATAAAATTTAGTCAGGGAAGTGAGCAATGTACAATAAAATTATAATTCCGACTTTATTTCTACACTATAGAGTCTATAGTGTAGAAATAAAGTCGGAATTATAATTATAATTACAACGATATATCGTTGTAATTATACGATAACTTACCCCTCTTCAAGAAGTATATATATAATAGGGGTAATGAAATGCAGCATAAAAATACTCCGCGCATATGCGATTTGGTCATATAGGTATGGTGATTTGAAATGATATTGGTTTTTCCTATATAATTTTCATAAAACAATAAACAAACAGTATAAAAAAACAACAGATATCCTCATTATTCTATATCTATAAGACACATTATTTTATTTTAGTTAATCAGCAGAAAAGAGACGAAAAATAAAACTGAAAAAAAAAAAGATAAGACGACTTTATTTATTTATAAAGGATTCGTTATTTTAAAACTTTAATATGTATCCTATTATTTATACACAAAATTAAGGAAAATCTCTGTAACTGAAGATAAATTCATCTAATTTATCGAAAATTGTACCGGGGTATAAGTATAGAATATCTGTAATTTACAGGAGAACCTCTTGCCTATATAAGATATACAAAAAATTTACGGAAAAATGGAAATCCATATCATGTAAAAAAAAAATAATTTTCAGAAAAATGTAGTTTAAAATTTTGAAGAATCTGTGTATATAAAATTTAGGAAAATCTCCATATAATTTAGAGAAAATAAAAAAAAATCCAATATAAAAAAAATTACATTTAGAACGATTTATGTTATTGAATCTCCTCAAGTTACAGAAAATTATAGGGAGATTCTCCGAGATAAAGAAAATATATAGGCTACATTCAATTTACTTTTACAGAAAATATATATCAAATATAATACAGAATCAGATTCTACTATATGCAGAAAATACATGCAATTTACAGATAATTACAGAGAATTGCCTTATAATATACAGAAAATACATTTAATTCACAGAAAATATATGCATTATCCAATAAGCTTATATACATTATACATTACAGAAAATTGTAGAGAATCTCGATCGGTAATATAAAGGAGTATATCAAAAGGATTGATTCATTGCAGAAAACGATACCGAATCCGAAATCAACGAGCTTTCCTAATTCACCGCTATGTTGGGATTTATTGGCGCCGTGACCGCGTAAACATGCTATATACCGGAGTATAGTGCTATAATTTTTTAACATAAAATATCCTCGGACGGAATAAAAGAGAATTAAATTAATTTCAGCAATCATCGCACTATACAAAATATATGGGAAGTAACGCACTCCTTGATATACTCCTGCTGGTAATAAATACAGTAAATACATCCAATTTACAGGAAATATATCCAATTTACAGAAAAGTACAGACGATCTCCGAAATATGTAAAAAATTACAGAAAATACATCCAATTAACAGAAAATGTATCCAATTTACAGAAAATTACAGAGAATCTCCGTAATATGCATGCAGAAAATTACAGAAAATACATCCTATTTACAGAAAATACGTGTCAAATTTACGGAAAATTACAGAGAATTCCGTAATATGCAGAAAATTACAAAAAATAATCCAATTTACAAAAAATATGTCAAATATACAGAAAATTACAGAGAATTTCCGTAATATGCAGAAAATTACAGAAAATACATCCAATTTACAGAGAATGTAGCCAATTTACAGAGAATATGTACAAAATTACAGAAAATCCATCGAATTTACAGAAAATATGTCAAATTTACGGAAAATTACAGAGAATCTCCGTAATATACAGAAAATCCATCCAATTTACAGAAAATATGTCAAATTTACGGAAAATTACAGAGAGTCTCCGTAATGTACAGAAAATCCATCCAATTTACAGAGAATGTATAAAACTTACAGAGAATTTCCGTAATAGACAGAAAATACATCCAATTTACAGAGAATGTGTCAAAATTACAGAGAATGTATCAAAATTACAGAGAATTTCCGTAATATGCAGAAAATTACAGAAAATACATCCAACTTACAGAAAATATGTCAAATTTACGAAAAATTACAGAGAATCTCCGTAATATACAGAAAATACATCCAATTTACAGAGAATGTTTCAAAATTACAGAGAATCTCCGTAATATGTGCAAAATGACAGAAAATACATCCAATTTACAGAAAATGTTTCTAATTTACAGAAAATTACAGAGAATCTGCGTAATATGCAGAAAATACATCCAATTTACAGAAAATATGTCAAATTTACGGAAAATTACAGAGAATTTCCGTAATATGCAGAAAATTACAGAAAATACATATAATTTACAGAAAATGTATCCCATTTACAGAAAATTACATAGAATCTCCGTAATATGCAGATAATTACAGAAAATACATCCAACTTACAGAAAATATGTCAAATTTACGGAAAATTACAGAGAATCTCCGTAATATTCCGAAAATTACAGAAAATCCATCCAATTTACAGAAAATATGTCAAATTTACGGAAAATTACAGATAATCTCCGTAATATGCAGAAAATTACAGAAAATACATCCAATTTACAGAGAATGTATCAAAATTACAGAGAATTTCCGTAATATGTACAAAATTACAGAAAATACATCCAATTTATAGAAAATGTATCGAATTTACAGAAAATTTCGTTTTGCTAATGATACGATTAGATTGCGTCTTTTTACGGCACTCGTCTTTCCTCTTTTGGATTACTGCTCTCTTGTCTGGGACGACAACAGCACGTACGCAACCAACAATGTTAAACGTATACTAAGATTTGGGGCCAGGATGATCACAAAAAAATACAGCAGAGAAATATGTGTGACCGAAATTATGAATGATCTTGGTCTTCCTGTCTGGTCTTCTCGCCATTCTATCAAGGGTCTACGTAGGTTCTTCATGATATACAACAACCTTACTGCCATCCCTAGTGATTCAGTGATGTCTAAAAGTACCCCATACTATATCACCAGAGGACACGATCAGAGAGTATACCTTCCCCAATGTGAACACTTCAGAAGAATTAATGCCTTTTTTTACAGGTTTGGTAGAACCTGGAATGACCTTCCGAACTTTTTAAACTTTTATGATTTTAATGAATTTGACAAAGGTATAAGACAAATTTTTGATTTAAATTGTCATTCGTGTGACCATTGCCAATAAGTGGCTTTTAGATTTTATGATTGTATCAATATTTGCATTTTTAAATAAATAAATAAATAAATAAAATAAATAAATTTTAAAAAGGAGTTATTCTACGATGGGGACTTTTGCTGCAAGCGTTTTCATCTTAGGAGAAATTTTTAATTTTACGAAAATAAAAGTTAGCTTTTTTATCAATTGTTTTCTCGTGTAACTTTTTTGGTTAACAATATATTTTAATTTCATAGGACTATTTAGATGGTTAACAAAATAAACTATGGTATTGCACGATCGAGTGAATCGTTTGAAGCTGAGAGGTAGGAAATTGTGTGAGCGTACTGGCAGGAGGTTTGGCACACAACTGTGCATCAGGAGGAATGGGATATAGGGCAAAATTAATCCTATGGTAAAAAAATAGTGCATGAACCAAAAATTATGCTGTGATGATATTCCCCATTCCATCACAGTTAGGGGGAGGAAAATGTGCATGGAATTTTAAAATTCAGTGTCGATTTCAGTTTCTTTTCTAACCTACAACCTTTAACCTATTTCTAAGTTCTAAATTGGGTTTAGGTTATATATTGTATATACTTTTCTTTCATTAATTTGATATTTTGATTAAGAAAATTGTTTATTTTGGCAATTTTGCATCGAAGAACTACGTGTATGTCTTTTTTAACCCATATTCCCAATCCTCTTGCGCGCAGGAGGAATGCGAAGTGGGGAGGGGGTGTTTATTTTTGAAAAATTTGAAATATTTCCGTAAATGACAAAAAATCCCAATATAGTGCTAAATGTTCACCATATAAAGTATTATTTGTAAATATTAATATATCTGGTTTATATAGGCTTTAGAATTAATTTAAAATGCAAAATGTGAAAAACCTCCCATTCCTCTCACCCTCCCCTACCGTATAATATGTATAACTTAGTTTTATTTAATTATTATTATTTTTACAATATAGCCTATAGATTTTTACTTGAAATATTCGGGACCCCATATATAACTTAATAATAGGTATAAAACCAAAATCGTGAACATCCTGTATCTACAGTATATGTATGCGAAAACTATAATATGTTACAGTCTTATATAAAAGAGAGAATCGGGTCTGTGCAGTGACAGTAAAATGGCTATTACTGTGCTGCGCAAAGAGTCCATAAAATTATGTTAACATTTTACGTGGAATCTCATAATTATAATTATGTAATATAGTTTCCTGTAATTATATGGTATATAATATAGAAAAGCCGCTATATACTGTGTTAGTTCTGTGCGCCGCCAGGACATAAACTTCAAATTTTCTTATCGGAGTTAGTTTATGATGGCATCCACATAGACCTCTAGTATATTTATAACGTTTATATGGAAGTTTATTTATCCTCAGCTCGTTGGGATATAAACGCTTATTTTTTGTCACGGTTAAGGAGGTTTTTAAGCTGGCCTCAGAGGCCACTATAATATGCTTTATGTCAATAATTTAATTGCAAAATTACACTTTAAACTTAAAGTTTAAAAAGGGAAGAGTTACACGGTTAGGAATGAGTCTTTGGAAATTTGATGAACTGCTGATGCTTTTTTTTAGAGTCGTGTAGTTTTTATAGAGCCATGTAGTTTTGAAGTAAGTCATTGGGTATTCTTTTTGGCCCTTTCGAAAGTCAAGAGAGTTTATAAATTGAGATTCGGTTTTGGAAATTTAGAGGGAAGATTTGCCAGGCTCTGTGGAAGAAAGATGGAGTTTAAAATTAATGATCTTTTGATTAAAATAAAGGTCTATTTAATCTGTCTAAGAATCTATTTGGTTTTGTATAGGCTACAAATAATTTAATGTAATGATTTTTGAATAAAAATAATTTATACGGAATGTTTATTATGAATAAAAATCATGAAATCGATATAGTTTTGAATAAAAGTTATAATTAAACGAAAACAATCATTTTTAATAAAACAATTGCCGTATTAAATCATAAATTTTGCAGTATCAATTTGAATAAATACTTGATTTTTACAATAAAATTAAATAAATCACACTATCGTATTTATTTTGATAAAAAAATAAATCAAATATTTTAAACGTATATTTTTTAAAATCATTCAAATTCATATATTTTTTAAGTTTTTTAACACTTGCAAAAAGATAACATACAATTAATAAAATAAAGTTTAAAAAAATAATATAATGATTAAAAAAATTATATGGTACCAGATATTATTGCATACCAGATAATTTTCACGTTTAGAATAAGTTTGATATAATAATATATACCTTCAGAAGATATCAAAAATATAACAAAGCTTTTAAAATAAATGTTTATCCAATACAATATTGATAAAAAGTGGATAATATTTGTTTAAAAACATAGTATTTTAATCTGTTTTAATAATACACTCTTATTCTATTAATATTAATGAAACCAGCAGCCTCCCATCGGCTTTATAATATCGAGTAATAATATAAAGAAGTATAGGAGAAGGCATTGTTTGGGTCTAGCTGAACGATTTAAGAAGTTTTCTCCTCTCAAAGATTTTTAATTAGAAAAGCAGCTTGCTGCATGTTTATATGGGAGATCCTAATTATTGAAGTTTCTATTGTTTGTATTAAATTTACGCAACACTTCGATTTGTTGTTGAAATTTATCTCTCTCTTGCACGGTCTTCTTTGTGCTACGCTTTTGTTTGCTCGTGTATATGCATTCGAAAAGGAACGTTGTATGTGTAAACTCGTGTATTTGTATATATTACACAATACACAGTACGGTATATTATAAACACAAATCTCGTAGTATTTTGGGGTATCGAAAACAAACCATCAAATACGTTTTCAATTAAATACTCTCGTCGCTTTTACTCTACTCTTTTGCCGAAAACAGCAATGAATATTGTTTCTTTTAATCGCATTTATCTCGTTCCTTTTTTCCATATTGGACTTGCATTTTTTCTTTAAAAAAGGCTATATGAAAAATAGGGAAATAAGTGAAACGGTAACTTAATAATACTAGGCTAATTAATGCCTACAAAAATTACATAAGCCATACATAAATTACATTAAGAGGGATTTATGGTGGTTTCATGTAAACAAACAGTAATTTATGGAAGATAATTCGAAAAGTATTCAGAATATTATGTAAACATATACGCTGTATATCTATGACCAAGAGGACGTTTTCTGCTTCATTTGACACCAGAATCGACTTCCTAGGGCTTGTGGTTTTCGAAAAAACTGCACCGAAAACAATGTCAACACTCAACAGACTCTACTTACGTCACGAGGAGGGAGTTTGTTGACAATTAATATTTTCGGTGCAGTTTTTTTTTAAATATTAGCACAAGTCCTAGGAAGTCGATTCTGGTGTCAAATGAAGCAGAAAAACGTCCTCTTGGTCATAGATGGTCGTAAATTTACAGTTCTCTAAGCAAGAGAAAACGAAGCAAGTATAGACCTAATTTTGCGAATGAACCAACCAGCAAATGAGCACATGGGAATTATGGGATAGAATTAGTAATTTTTGCGCATCTCTCCAAATAGATCCCTGGAGTTGGATATTTTACTCCTTTCAGTTATTATCAGAAGCCAGTGAAAGAAGCCAAAACGTCTTATTTTATTCAGAAGCGTGAGTTGAACGGGAGTAATTGGCAGCGCAAGCTCTACCAGAAAAAAAAACTATCTATTTTTGGGTGACCCAATATTCAAACAATCGACAATCCAAACGATCCCATATCGCCTGCCAAATAATTAGACTTGAGGTTTATGTGTACGAGTAGAATAAAAACATTTTTTTGCACTGGTAATGTAATTTTTGTATGGCTAATCACGCGAGCCATTTTTCTTTTAAGAAAAAGCATTATTCTGGTATAGTGGCTAAAAGAGTGTAGTGTGCCCATTGCTCCTATTTCTCCATTATATGTAAACGCGGGGCCAAAAAATGATGCAGGTTACGTAATTGGCATCGCGTTTCATTAAAGCGCCACCGGTCGTTTCTACCAACCGTTGAATGCATTGTAAATGGGGAAATACAAAAATTATGTGAAATGCAAATTTTGAGATAATTTTTGTATTTCCCCATCTACGATGCATTCGACGATTGGTAGGACTGACCGGTGGCGCTCGAGTCAAACGCGATGTCA
>JAQGBM010000050.1:0-20238 GCA_034698405.1 Symphylella vulgaris | reverse complement strand
TGTCCCAAAATAGGAGAAGGAGCGCAGGGGGTTTGAGAGGCGGTAGCCCCGCAGATACTGCCGGAGGCGAAAATTTTCGACATTTTCGAGCAATTTAGTGAAATTAATTGAGTAATTTTGGCAAATTTGGGACATCCGGGGCGAAATTTTTTTAGAAATCAAGTCAAACGTTGAACATTTTTACAAATTTTGAGTAAATTTTCTCTCTTTTGATTGCCCCCTTAAAACCCCGCCTGTTATAGATCTCCTTGCTCTCTGCACTCCTTTAATATGGTGTCGTACCGTACTCTTGCAGGTAAAAATGGGTTAAGGAAAGTGATGAATTTTGGTGGTGTGGAGTCTTTGATTAGCGTCAATTACGGTATAGGCTATATTTTTGTTCGAAATATCCGAAAACATGGAATATTTTGAGTGCAACAAAATAAGTTAATAAAAATAAACAAGATACGATGAGATCATGACGTCATATGGTGCCGATGTTAGAACAATAGGGGTGTTTGATGGCTGTAATTATTTTCGCCTTTGCTGATTTTGGCAGCGAAAAAGAAAGGAAAATAAAAGGCAGTAACTTGCCTTCTTTCTTTTTTTTACGACCACTGTAGTTGTATTCACCAGCATCGTGTTATTTTGACGAGGAGCTTTACTTCAAAAGGATTTTTGGCTGATGATCGGCTGCATTGATCAAGGCAATTTAATCTCACCGTAACCTGTTGATTTTTAAATAAATAAAGAATAAATACCCGTATAGGAATCTTATAAGTTAGGATTATTTCCGCCAGGTGGAATATAATTACTCAGCTGACCCAACGTCTTCTGTTCAGAGTAGAATTCTGTAAAGCTTTTGCCTATAAGGAGGGTTCAGGCAAGAGTGGAAGAGGAAAAATAGGGGTGGGGGAAAATGAGACTCGACTTTTGTTGCTCTACTCTCGTGATTTTCTCTCTGTGTGGGAACGGGTGTATAGATCGAGTCTTATTTTAAGAACCCTAATTATCTAAATTTTTGGTTCTTTCTAACCATTTCTTTAAAAATCTATTACTTTCTGGAGGGGCTTCAGCCCCCAAAGCCCTTTCCTGGGTGCGCCCATGTATAGATCCCCTTACTTTCTGCACATAAGGAACCCAAGAAGGAACCCTGCAAAGTCAAAATTAAAATTTCAGGCAGTCGTACATCAGTTAGTTTCGTTGTCGCTCACCATGGCCACATTAAAAAATCAAATATACAGGAAAAAGTACAAAAATGTTTAAATATTTGGCGAATTGTTTGGGGTAGAGATAGGGAATGGGAACCCTATGACCTTGACTTGGCCATTTATTTTATTAAGTATCTAGAATGATCAATTAGTTTAACACTTACCGGTAAGACCTATTATTATAAGTAAACTGCATAAAATTGTTTGGAATTCTTTGGTTCAATTAAAAGAAATGCGATAGCTGATATTAATTTACGAGTAAATACTTATAAATACATGGTACTCAATGGATAATTGATTACTCCTTTAAAGGGCCGATACAGAGAATGAACCTAATAATCAAGTAAAACCTTAACAAAGTAAATATACAGAGTATTATCAAAATAAAGCAATATAAAATAATTTTAACGTGCCTGTATGTCGAATAAAATAATATTTACAGATGATTGCAGATGATGCAGATGATTGTGTGGGCGCAATCATCTGCAGATTATAATCTGTAAATATTATTTTATTCCACATGCAGGCACGTTAAAATTATTTTATATTGCTTTATTTTGATAATATATTTACTTTGTTAAGTCAATGATAGATTTCTAGAGAGTTAGGAAATTTAGTAATTCAAATATTACCACGAAATCTGACTTGGATTTACAACCGAAAAAATCGAATGTTTTGACTCCGTTTGAGAAAATATGGAAGTCTCGCATAACAGACTTTGGACAGATCGTCTTTGAAAAATCATTAAAAATCAAGAAATAAAGATGGATAAGTATAAATATCCAAATAATACTCTGTAAGTACCTATTTAATTATAGTTTAAGTTTGATTATTAGGTTCATTCTCTGTATCCGCCCTTTAAAATTTTTTAAAAATTCACCGGATAATTTTTTTAATTACCGTTTTTATGTTGTAAAATAAATTGTATAAATAAAGCACTTTTTAAAATTTTCATCGGGTTATGACATTAAATTTAGAAATATGAAACTTTTTGTCAAAAATACTACTAACAAATAAAATAAAATTATCATATTTTCACCAGGTTTTAAAAACTTCAAATTTATAAAAAAAAAAAAAAAAAACAATTAAAATTAAAACATATTTTATATTTTTTTTTACCGAAAAAGTATTTTCTCACTTTTAATTTATCGAGAACAAAAATAAACAAATAAAACTAACTTATATTTTTCACCGGGCTAAATTACAATTTAATACAATTTTTAGTTTTGCAAAATAAATAAAATTTATAAATAATAATATAAAAAAAAAATTAAATAATAATAAATAAACCTTTAGTATTTTTAAATTATCATAGTTTCACCGGATAATTTTTGCTTTCACATTCTTTTTATAATTCTTAAAAAATAAAAGTAAATAAAGCATTTAATATTTTTACCATTTTAATAATTTTGTCACCTTTTAAATTATTTTTGTTTAAATAAAAAAAAAAATTATATTTTCACCGGATAATTTTGTCACCTTAAAATATATCTTTCAAAATTTAGTTAAAATAATTAAAATTAAATATTTAAATTTTTTTTTTTTTTCACCGGGGTTTGACAAAAACACGCATTAACATTCATGAACCAACAATCCATTTTTTGTGATCTGGTTAATAATTAATATTTATAATATATTTATATAAACACAAATATTTTTTTTACTTATAATCAGAGAAAAAAAATTTATACATAATATTTATAAAGCTCATGTAAAGATATATTTATATTTTATATATATAATATTTTAACAATTTCTTTTTTTACTATCTTATTTAACATACAGTATAGTAAACGTTCAAAAAGGCATAACAAATTTATGATTTTTCTTGTTTCTTAAAAATTTATACTAGAATAGTATTAGCTTCCAAGAAGAACTTAAAAGTAAATGCTAGAACACGATTACTTTTGTACTCTTGAAATGAAATAAAATTATTATTAGAATTCAGATTCCTTTGCACTGAACTTCGATTGGCAGTTTTCTGTTATTAGTTGGACCCAATTCCTTAAACTTTTATTTCAAAATTTGAGAAAAAGAAAACTTACATTCGTAAAACGAACAAAGTGCATGTTCAGTTTTGCTTAAATTTTGACTTAAAATTGTCTTGAATTGTATCCATTAATGTATTATTACTTAGCATAACATAATAGGCAGTATTAAGTTATCTTATCATAAATGTTTTGATACATTCCTCTATCAGCCTGCTTACTTCAAAAATAAATATAAATTGTAAATATAAAATATCTTTTCACCGGATAATAATTTGATTTCTATTTTGCAGGGTTCATTTCAGACACTTTCATAAATACAGCACTAAAGAAAAAATTTTAAAGGTAATTTTTAAAACAATAAAAAAAAAACAATGATAAAATAAATAATTCTTCTATTTTTATTTCACCGGATTCGACAAATGAAATACCGTACTACGGTATAAGATTAAAACTGGATTTTGTCAATGGCTGATAAGAGGGGATTGTTACTTGTACTGTCAGTGATTCTAGCATTTACAGTAAGATCCAATTGGCTAATAATATTGAGGTTTTGCAAGAAGATTTTTTAATGGTAGTAGATTTTCTTAATAGGAAAAACGAATTATGAGGTATTTTATTTTTATTTAAATGGTAATGATTTCACTGTAAAAGATTTAGATTTTGTTATACTGTAAATAATGCATAACAAATGGATAAAATAATTGGCTGATCTTACTACACGTTGTTACTCTACCGAGTTGGCTTAATAAAATTATTGATAATCTGGGGAGAAGGTTATTTAGTTTATTTTTCTGGACAAAATAATATTTAAAAAATTGATATTAAATTGATAATTTAAAATTTAAACTGAATATTTTTTTTATAAATCTGTTACTGAGTCTTGGTTGAGATTAAATCATCTACAGTGAAAACATTACCATCTGCTAAATTACGTCAATAATTATTGTCTATTAATATAATATTTTACAGTTACGGAGTCAAGAGTTTTATGAAGCTAATAGTATTTTTTTCTTTCATCCTTTTTTATAATAAAAAAATCTACTATAAATATCCTAATATCAAATATTCTGAAAGGTACATTTTATTTTTTAAAACTGAGCATTTTCTTGTATTTAAATTTACTACCTCATTTTGGTCCAGAAAAAATTTAAAAAATCATCATTATTTTGAAAAGAAATTAGTAATTTCTTGCTGTTTAAACACTTCACTTTTACAAATAATTAAATAATTATAAAAAAACATTATTTTTAGTCAACAAAAAAGTTGTACTAATTCGTAGGCCATTTTTAAGCCTATTTTCACCGGTTTAGTACGTATTATTTTTGTTTTATATTAAAAAATAATAATAAAAATCAAACTAGCCTACAATAATAAATTCTAAAACAATAATTATTATTATAAAAAAAATCGAATGTCAATTAAATAAATCTGTCAAAAATTCACCGTTTTGTGTACAATTATTACAAAAAAAATTGCTTTAAATATTCTATAAACCTTTTTCACGACTTCACCATAAGTGTCTATATTGTTGATAGATGGTTGCTTAGTAAGCACAATACAGCGATTCCGCTTACGGTAAATTATGTGAAATAGGTCCATAACCAAAAAAAAAAATCGAATGAAAATGTAAAAGGAATGTAAAACATAATAATATTAAATAAAACAAACTGTGCATTTTCGAAACCACTTAATTATCTAAGATAAATTTTCACCGGGTTGACTAAAAGGTGTTTAAAATTAATAATAAAAAAATGTTAAAATATTGTATATATTTAAATATATTCTCTTAATATAATATAATATTTATAATAATTATTTATAAATCTTTATCGCTATAATTGAAAAAAAAACGTATATTCCTTGGACGCCATTATTTTTCCCTTAAAATAATTAAAATAAACAGAATAATTAAACTTAAAAATAATAATTATTTTCTAAAAACAATTCACCGGTTATAATATTTTGTTGTCTAAACAGCAAGATTTCTTGTATTTATTTTAAAAATTGACCTGAGTTTATTCCCAAATTATTATTTTGTTTCTTATTATTTATAGTTAATAAAAAGGGATGTTTTTTAACAATAATTACTGCTGCGCGGCAGCCATATTTTAAGAACGTTTTAAAGTTGATTTTTAATATCTTTACAAAAAAGTAAGCGTGTTTTTTATCACATATTTTTAAAATACTATTACCTTTCAACAAAATATCACCTTTTAAAATTTCACCGGGTCTATTTCCATCACTCTTATTCAATAATATTTTTAAAATATTGGATAAAAATTTCAGCATTCGGCCGCCATTTTGGGTCTTAAAATAACTGGCGAAGACAAGGCCTCAAAATGGCGTATTTCTGGAAGAGTATTTTTGATCTAGAAAAACAAAGACCTGACTTAAATTCCACACTTATGGTTGGTTAAAATAAGTCACGTGCTCATTTTTCTAGCAATAATGCTCCCAAAAACACGCCATTTTGTGTCCTCGTCTTCGTCCTGTAAGATCCAAAATGGTGGCTTAGGACAGTGCTGTTATGACGCCTTAAAAAAATCATTTCTAAGACGTTCTTAAATTACGTTCCTTATTTTTGATTTTGTTTTCTGTTATTAATATATATAAGGAATATAAATATATATAATTTTTTATAATATTTTTTCTTTTTACAAAAATTTAATGGTAGTTGTTAATATTTTCACCACTCATACTTTTAAAGGGGCGCTTTGTTATAAGTTCGAATCACGATGTAAGATTACATCTTGCGAATCAAACCCCGTTTCAAAGTCCCTTTGCGATACCGGAACCCTGAAAGGCAATCCTGGGTGCCGCTTCTTAAACTCTTTCCACCAGTCGTTGGACAGGCCCTTTTCCGGATTGCAGTGGATACTTCCGGTCGGGACCCGGTCTTGTCTCCTTAGGAGCATATTTCCGTATTCCAAAACGCATTTCCTCGTAACGGCGCGACCTTTGTTTGACACGTCGGCGATGTACGCCACTATTTCCGCTTCCTCGTCCTCGCTCAGTATCCTGGGTTGTCCTCTCTTGGGCGTGTGTCCACTTCCGGTGCTCCCGGCCCCTCCACCACCTGCGGAAGAAGAGGAATGCAGGCTCTCGCCGGCGTACTTGAGCGAATAGGCCTGTCCCGTCATGGCCATTAGGGACATGGCCGCCCCCATGGCAGGATACATACTCAGGTGGTGAGGCGAGTCGGGACCCGAACCCGGACCCGGGAGTCCGAGTCCGAATTCCCGACCCTCCTGCGTTGCGATATAGAGTTCTCTGTCTAATGCTGCAAGAAAGAAAGGAACAAAACGCATTTTTTTAATATTATATTACTATCCCACCAAGAGTGATTTGTGTAATCGATAATTGGGTGGGAATTTGGGAAATTACCGTAGATTGTTTTCGGCCCCCGAAATTTTATTAAAAAACGAAAATTTACTAGGCTAAACCCTAAAACTGGAGGTTAATTGACAAATTAGACAATTCCAATTGTCTAATTTGGCAATTAACCTCCTTTAGGGTTTAGTAAATTTTCGTTCCTAACGTAAGATATGGCCCTGGGTTACCTCACTTCTACGCAAAGGGTGCTAAATGAAATCTCTTATCCTGCCCTCTAACTTAAGGCTATCTTCGGATTGAAGCTCTTTACAGGATGTCTACTGAAAATCATTTCTAAACTTCCAGGATATTTCCAGGTTTTCCAGGACGGTTTTTATTAAATTTCCAGGGATCAGTTTTCTCCGCCAGAGGCGAAAAAAATGTTATGCCTATTTTTTCAAATCCTATTTTTTAAAGCCTATTTTCGAACTTTTTAATAGTATAAAATTTTTGAAAATATGCAGCTTAAATTGACGTTTTTCCGAATTAGGAAAACTTACAGGATATTTCCAGGTTTTCCAGGTCAGTAGACACCCTGTCTTATAATAACTTATGTCCAAAAATTGAGGAAATCGGCTACGAAACCCAGAAGCGAAAAATTTCTTCTTAACGAACATACAATTAAAGAAAACTCTTACGGTACTGATTGGATTTAGGTTTAGACTTACCGACTCTAACTAAAGAATTTCAATCTACAAGGCTCAAGCATGAATATGCTGAACCCACTCACCCGCACTCACCTAAAACTTACCGTATTTTACCGTATTCCTACCAGTTTTTCAATAAAATTAATATATACTATAACTTTACCCCCATGCATTTTACAAGCCTACAAAATCAACTTACTTCAAGGAAACCAAAGTTTTTATATAATTATCGTTTTTATTATTTTTTTTTAGACAATATTATCATTTTTTAAATTATTCATTTATTGGCCACAGCAAGGTTTTGTTTTTATTTCTATATGAATTACTAACCGATTCTGTATTTTTTTTATTTTTACTTGCCTTTTTCTGTTTATTTTTAAATTACAAGAATTATACCATCACAAACAAAAATATTTTTTTCTTATTTTTACCACCAATCCTCTCCTTTTCACAAGATTCACACTCAAATTTTTTTTTTTTTTGGTTTTGTTTTTATCCATTTTGTTTTTTTTATCAAATTAAAAGCACGTTCGTAATGATGACATGAAACTGGAAAATTCTCGACTAGTTTTAAGTAATAAATGCTGTGATTTCCTACTATTTGGCTAAAAATTAATAGTCTAATAATTACAAAAAAAAATCTTTATATTTATAACTTAAAAATTATGGTAAAATATTGATAAAAATCCCTATCCAATTATATAAGTATCAAGAATATCCTTTATCTTGTAGGCTACCTGAGATTTGTAAATTTTAAATTAATTCAAAAATGGCTTCGAAAAAGGCGAATTTTTACGTACTTTCCAAAACCCTTGTTTTTTTTTTAAATTTTAGTTTAAAAATAATATGTAAAAATTCAACCATAAGGTAAATTATATTTATTTAAAATCGATACTTACAACGTTAGAAAGGGTGATTTTCCATCTTTTTAACTGATAATTAATAAACCAGAATTTGAGGATGAAGAAAGAAAATATTAAAATTTTAAAATAAAAATAATTTTAACAGACCTATGACTTTATAGGTTGCATTTTAATAAAAAAATAATAATAAAAAAATAATAATAAAAAAACTTATTGGAAGACTACAAAAATAAGATCCTAAATTGGAATTAGAATTAATTAATTTTTCAGTTTCACGTCTTAATATTATTATTGCAAGCAAATACAGTATTTTTTCTTCTCTGTTTTATCATATAATTATAACTTAAATACTTTAATATAATTATATTACTATATGCTAAAATAAAAAATATAACTTTTAATTATTTTTTTTTAATTTATAATAATAATTAAAAACATAAAATTCTACGCGCTAATCTTCTCCTAATCATTATTAATTAATAACTTATAATTTATACGGTAAAAACTAAAAAAAGGATATCTTAATTATTTAAACGAAAAGCGGCAAGTAGTACAGCACACAAGTATTTCAACACGAAAAGAATATTGTCCACCATTTTTATCTGGTTTTTTTTTGTTTCTTTTTCACTAATATAATAAACTAGCAAATTGTTACAAAACTATACAAAATAACGTCTTCTATTCTGTAAATATTGTTTTATTACATCACACACATTGGTTTATTTAAACAACTTGGCATAATATTTTTTGTTTTTGTTTTGCAAGATTTGTCGTGGCGGAGTTCGAGAGGACGAAAATTCGAAAATTATGGTATTTTTTTTTTTATGAGTAGGTATGATACCCTATTTGGGATATTTATGAAACAGTTTTGGACTATATTTGACTAATTAGCTTTGATCGCTTGCGCTGGAGTGGTCAGAGGTTATTGATAGAGATATGGGTCATGGGAGATAGAGATTTGAAGTGTGGAGACTGGGACAATCGACAGTTTTGGAGGCAAAAAAAGGCTAACTCCTAAGAGGCTTTGATCGCCATTTTTTTAATAAAATTAATTATCTAAATCTCAGTTCACAGCATTAAAAGAATTAAATATCTTTCATTCTTATGCTAGACATTCGAACATAGGAATAATTTGAATAAAGTGAATGTGAATGTTCTCTGTGACAGGCATGAACATCGATTAAATTTTGATCTTTTGAGATAGGAATAATTTTTATAATGCATTTTGTTTATAAAAATGGCTTAGTAATCAAAATAGATAATTTTTATTGGAAATAGATAATTTTTTTAAGGATTCCAGTTAGGCGCTACCTGTCAAAATACTTTTAACCGAAAATCAAAGGGCTTAAATTTAAAAACCAAATTATATCGAATTCCTTAGTGTTTCATATCACCCAAATAAGCATACCAATTATTACAAAATTACTTTTAGGTTTTTTTGGGGGTGAAATATTATTTTTTAATAAATTTCCTTCCCGATATGACTTAGAAAACAAGCATCATTGCATCATTTTAATAATTTATATGGCACACACGAGTAATTTACTACAAAAATTACATTTATATATAATATAGATATTATTACAAAAATTTCTTAGGCCTAATTTATTTTTTTGCATGATTCGTAGCAAGGCGTAATGGAGCCTAAAATTTGCTTTTTAATCGGAAGATGGCAGCCATTTTTGTTATACCGCTTTCTTTACAAAAACACTCTATAAAATGCTCTAAAAATGACTAAGGTTTCAATGGGGGTGATGAACAAAACTAATTGCCACAATATAAAAAGCAATTTGCATCACGTACAGCATTTTCTATTTTTAAAAAAGCAGCAGAATCAATGTCTAAAAGTAAAAATAAAAAACAAGATGGCCGCCATTTTTGTTGTCTGCTATAGATCGAAGCATTCTTTTTCTTTTGGAAGGGGGATTATAAATTTTATTATTAACCCCGTAAATGGATTTAAATATTGTTTATATTATTTTCCAAAATGGTTGGAAGCCCATATTGGTACAAATATGGTATAAATTAAACTCCAAAATCCGCCACTTATTTTTTTTATTTATTATTTTTTTATGTATTATTTTTTAAAATATATATATTTATATAAATTCGTTTTTTTCTTCATGGACACAAAAAATTAAGTCACTAAATATAAAGTCTTTTACTCTCTATTTTTATGGCACATTTTGCTTCGTGTCTAACACGAATTTAAAATAAAAATTAGCTTTTAATAAATGTATTTGTTTATGCAAATGGTAATTGAGATTAAAATTGTCATTATCATTTTAGTTTTAAAATAATTTCTCTTGTTTTTATATTTAAATAAATAAGATCCAACTTGGATGAATTAATATAAATATTGCAATAATATTTTTTTCCCTCATTAATTTGGCAACTCTGAATAAAATTATCATAGGAAGCACAAAATATTTTTTTAAAGGGTATGTTCAGTCTTTTTCAATGTAAAATAATCTTTTTTTTTTATCAATATTAAATTAATAAAGAATCCATTTGCATAAACGTTTTTAAATAATAGGTTTTTTATGATATTTTTTTGGTAATATTTTAAAAATAATTAATAAATAACTTACTTTTTTGGCCTAAATCTAAATTTTTACCAACTTTTGACTAGAAGGGTGTATTATGTCGTTTATTATTACTTACTATTATTATATCAAATTGCATAATTTGGCTAGAACATCGATTTTTACTATTGTTTGCATTTCTCTTAACTAAACAAATATCGCGATATATATATCGATATTTTTTTCTCGATTAATTTCTCTTTGGTCAGACGAAATTTTATTTTTTTGGCATAAACTAGAAAAAATATACTTTTTCTTCTTTAAAAAACTCAAAATTAAGTATGATTTCCAATAAACAAAAAAAAATCCTCACCATTTGGCGTATACTGTTTTATATTATAGGATTTTTCTTATCTCACTTAAAAACAAAAATACTATATTAGATGACTTAAGTAACTAGTACAACCAATCAACATTTTTTCTCATTTCTGATCCACGAATTGTTGCAATATCTTATATTTTATAAAAACCCTTTCTACACGTACAAATATCTATTTAACCCTAATTAACACGCCAATTACTTTATACAATACAGCATTTTAATTCCTTTTTGCGCGTTCCTATTCGAATATTAATAAGTTGTTTATACTTGCAACAAATTCGCGAATAAGTTATTATCATCATCGTTAGGCCTATTTATAAAATGGCTCCATTTTTAACGAAATTTCCTTTACATCTCTTTTATTCATCCATTGTTTTAATTCCTCAATTATCTTTTTGTTTATTTTCGTTATAAAATTGTTGTTGGCACTCCCAAAAACCTTATTAAGTTATGCACGGTATTATTAATAAATGCTATTAATTAAGGAATTGCTATAGTTACAATTTTTCATGTCGTCTGCTTCAAGAATAATAAAAATGCGCATGCGCTAATAATTTCGGGCTATTCTGCGCATGCGCATTTATTAAAAACACGGTTTTGTCGGAGGGTAAGAAAACGTAAAGGAATAAATAGAAAAATTATTTTTTAATTTGTTTTATTTTAAATTACTTTTGGCAACTATCTGGCAACTAGTGTATTTTTTATCTCCAAGTGATTATTGATTTTTGTGCTCGCCTCAATCAAGTGACACAATAGTATCATCTGATTGGCTTTGGCTTGATAAGTTTGTCAAATGGTCAAATGCATGATGCATCCTGGGAAACTAGAGGGAGCTGGTGTGACGCCATTTTTGCTCAAATGGCGTCAAAAGAAAATGGCGGACGATCTTAATGTTACTGACCTATTGAACTGTGATATTAGTCTTTTCACTTTGTGTAACTTATTTTTTCATAATTCTTATGCCAAAATAGTAAAAATACTATAGAAATTTTATTATTTTAATGTTCCTTTTTAATTTATTTTAGGCCTAATATCGTTTTTGCGTGCTAAAATGACAGTTATAGTATCTCATCAGTTTCCTTACAAATTGAAATGCATCTTATTGACGTAACAAACTAATTTTTTGCGACACATTGCCGTGCCTTGTCGATGATATTATTATTGGCCCAAATATTGGCCTCTAAAATTTCAATCTTCGCGAGCACAGTATCACTATCTACCTTTTATTTTTTTCCTATGTAATTCTTATTTTTAAGTTTTGATCCACCCGAAATATCAAAATTAAAGGGATGAAAATGAAATTAAACAAAATCATATGATTCAGTAACAACATAAATTAGAGGAAAGGATGAGAAGAACGTGGCCATTTTTATTAGGTCACGTGATTGATTCGTCATCTTCTTGTAGGAGTGCCTCGCACTTTATTCCACACATTGAATATTCCATGTCGTCCAAATCGTCATCGTCGCCATTTCCGGCAGGACCTCCACTTCCGCCTCCGTTGTTATGGTGATGGAGATGGTGATAATTGTTGTACGACGAGAGCGCCACCAGGTCGGGTTCCACCACGATAGAATGATGTCGGTGGACCCGATCCGATCGCCGTACCCTCTCCCTCCGGTTGCCGTAGTAACGCAGGTGCTTGCACTTTTGCTGGATGGCCATCTTGCACTTGGCCCACGTGACGTCATATTCTTTCTCGGATTGGGTCTGACATACCCACCTGACGCAGCCTGTATTACCCAAACCCACCCCAAAAATATAAATCTTGTTCCATTTTTTGAACATATCTTGTAAATATTGTTCCATCCATACACTATTATTTAAAAATTTATTCTTTAAAAGGGGGTTCACCCGTCGGATGTAGAAGAAAAAATAGGAATTTAAGTCTATTTTCTTCTCTTAAACCCCCTTTTAATTGAACTATCGCAGGCCTTTAACGTTGACGTATTATGGGAGCTAAACACAGACTCCGGAGCATGAGCCTTCAAAATTTTGAATTACGATACCAATTTCCTTGAGGAATCTTATGCAAATAGAGCAAGAGGATCTACACGGAACAAATTCCAATAGATGAATAATAATTTTTAATAAGCTTCATATCTTTGTAGTATTTTCATGAGTCCTAAGCCGGGGTCCAAACTTTAAACCAGCATTAAATTGTCTCCTGAGCTTCTAATTTTTAGGGGGTGAATAAAAATAGTGTATAGATGGAGAACACTCTTTACAATAGATTTTAATACAAATATGTATATGTGATTAACGATTTGTAAGAGTTGTTGTTAATTAAGTCGTAAGAAAGAATTAGTTAAAAATTATATGATTTTTAATATTCAATTTTTTTAAGTTTTGGCAACTCTCACAAAACGTAGTTTCGCGCAAACAGCGTCATTCTAATCGTGTACAATCGAAATAATTCTATTCGAAGGATAAAAATTCTATTTGTTTTCAAGAGTTACAAATAATATTTATAACTCTTATTTATAAATATCAATTATTTTTAAACTAACTCAACTATTTTAAGGAGATACATTATTTTTAAAACTTTAAACTTAAAAAAAAAATCAAAAATTTCCCTAAAATATTGATTTTAAATAGACAGTACACTCTCCTTAGTACCAGGAATTCCTGTTAGTACTTACATGATTAGAATGAGACCATTTGCACAAAAAATAATACAATATTTTCAGAATATTTTTACAAGCTGTAAGTGCTTAAATTTAACATCATGCTTTTTAAAAATCTTCATTCGTGCAAATTAAGCTAATTTTTTTTAAATATAAATTTTTATAATTTTTAATACTAAACTAAGTGTCAGGTTAAAAAGAATCCAAAAAAAACGCTGAAAATTTATGTAATAATTGGATTTCTGCACAAGCTCGTGTGTTTTTGTCACTTTTGATACCAAAATAATCCGTCAAATTTCACTATCTCGTGCAAAAATCCAAGAAATAACCAAAATTTCCAACCTTTTTTTTGGAATCTATTTAATCTGACACCTAGTTTAGATATTAAAATTTTTATAAATTGGCTAAAATCATTTTTATAATTATTTACATTCTACTTACTACTACTTTACATGCAGTTACACACATATTTTACGATAATACAGGCAAAAAATTAAACTATAATTATATAAACATGCATAAAAATGTACACATACTATATTTAAAAAAATATATATTACAATTTATATGATCAAATTGCAATAAAATTCTATAAACACAATACACTTTTCATATTCATTTTTTTTGTTTTTTAAATTCAGCAGTCCATGCCCTCTTATTGCTACTGTGTAATATCAATATTGCATTCATGTTTTAGGAATGTATATTTAATAATATTTTTAATAGGTCTATGTCTGGTTCTAAAATTAATAGTAAAATATACAGCATGCCAAGCCACGAGCAAAAATTAAAATAAAAATCAAACTTTTGTGTTGTGTATTAAAATAATAAAAAAATAAATAAAAGCTTGATTGTATTAACACTATTCTTGTATTTTATTACTTACGCTTAATCAAGTCCAACTTATCGTGGTCTAGAGGTTTCATATTGTTGCGGGAGGTTAGGTTAGACTGTTTCAAAACGTCATCCCCAAATATGCATTTTCTAGCCAGGGCTATGGCCAGTTTGGGAGGGGGCCTCGTAACCCAATAGGGGTCACATAGGATACTTTCGACCGGTTTCAATTCTGTAAATATTTTGTTTTTATAAATATTATAATAAAAATAATAATAAATCAAATTTTATTTGTCTTTGTAAGTTAAATTAATGAACACCCTGTATTATATGTATTTAATTAATAAAATAAATTATTTTGCTTCATATGTGGCCATATTATACATTAAATTATTAAATTAAAATAATAATAAAGATTGATTGAAAAAAATAAATATACTGAATTCATGCTACATATTTTTTTAGATAATTATATTTAAGAGTTAGAAAAATTAAATAAAAATATTTTGAGCAACTGGGCAACTTTGAAACCAAACATGCTTCTTAATAATTATTATTTTTTAAAGAAGTTATTAAATTTGTTTTTCTACTAATAGCACACGAGGATATAGACTGCTGTCACAAATATTATCGTAATAAAAATTTTAATAAAATTAAAAAACGAGTAAAAAATAATATTAAAAAATTCCACTGACATCGAAACATAGAAAAATAGTTATAAAGATATAGAGAAAAAGGATTTTAAGATATAATAATAAATATAATATAGAAAAAGACACAGAATTCAGTAAAATATTGTAGTATATATATACGAAAGATATTTTAAAAATAAAAAAATAACCACACACAAAGCAAGTGCTTATAGATGATAAAAGATGTTAAATTATCTATCGGTGGTCATTTCTTTCGTCCTACGAAGTCGAAATGTTTGTACAAAATGTAGTGTTTTCATATTAAATAAGATTTCCAAATACCTTGAATGGAATATATACAAAATAATCATACCAGCCGGCAGCCTTACCAAAAAATATTTAAATCATTGTAATGGAATATACAAGAAGTATAAAATCTATATTATTATGATAGACTAATTTTATTACAAAATCCTAACAATTGTTATAATAAAATGTAATAGGGCTGGCTAGTTAAGTTATTTTGCATAAATTCCTCTCCTCCTCAGTTGTACAAGGTTGAAAATTATTACCCTGTAGGAGTGTAGGGGAGAGGAGGGAGACTTGAGACAAGTCCTTTTTTTCAGCTGATATAATAACTATAGTGCCCTCAACTACTTCACTTTTTCTAAATGTTGCACCTGTAGTTTATTGTTTTCGTTATTCTATGAGCTGAATAAAAGGACTTGTCTCCCTACTCTCCCCTACTGTTAATTTTTTCGCATACTTTTTATTTCGAGGAGTCTTTCAGTGGACTCGAATCGACAAAATAGTTCATTCATTTTCTTGCAATAACAATAATCGTAGCATTTCTTTTTACCTTTTTGTACCTATTATTTAGTACTACAATTATTATATGACGTATTCTAGAAAACATGATTATTTACAATAAACTATCGTTAGGATAATATGTTGATATTGTAACTAAAAAAGCAAGTAAAATACAGAATCTCCTGTTAGGATATTTACACGGTATTATTCGCTTATTTATAGTCCGCAAGTTTATGCATACTCTAAAATACTATTTTTCTTTCCAGGTTTTAGGATCACTACTGGCAAAATAATTAGAGAAAGTAGAAAAAGATGGTTATTAATTAGTAATACTGAGGCTAAATACCGACCTTTCTGGGTTTTTTTCCCATAGCACCCCCTGGTTTCAAAAATAAATAAATATACTCGTAATTATTTTCTACGTCCACTCATTCAATCATCATTCATTCAGATCACATAAGAAATTCACAAATTAAAATGTTATTCTTGTTCGGTGTATATTATTTATTTACAACTTTTTTCCTACTTTATATACTGTACATATATATTTTATTCTACACTTTTCAACAAAAAAGCGCTTCTCCATAAAGTCTTTATTTTATGAGAGATTTATTAAAATGATTATTATGGCACTGTAGTTTTTTTAAACCAAGTCTTATGTTAAGTGTTTCTTACGCTGCCACAAATTTTCCTTTTTACAATAAATCCACATTCCATTTTGAAGAAAATATTTCTCATTTATATTTTAAAAATTCCATTTTCAATTTCAAAAATGGATCTCTGATGTCATAGCCAATAGCCCTGGATATTAAAATACATACGGTAATAAAGTTACAAATTGACATCATTATTGCAATTTGTGACAGTGTAGCAATCACTCTTATTAATGCAAAATAAAACTTGAAAATGTTCCTTATATTGCTATAGTTAGCTTATTATTTGTATTTTTCAATATATTGCTGAATTTATAATCTTCTCCTAACTTGGTTCTAAAAATAGGTTTAAAGTAATCGAAATTTGGCCACATACTTGATTATAACTAACGAGTAAGTTAATAATACCCACACAAACAGAAAATAACAAATTATTTGGCCTTTAACCTACTCTATTCGGCTCATCTAAAACAATCAATATAATTAAATTAGCGCAAATTTATTCATTTTTTAAAATAAACCCTTCCTGACTTTGACGAAGACAACTCACTGATATGTTTCCAAATTTATCCTGACTCTAAAAAATAACTTTTAAAATAAAAATAAAAACAAAAAAAAAAGTGAAATTTGGCAGTTTTAAAAACCTACTTTTTATATAATTTATATTTTCATCTTATATATATTTTATTTCTTTAATATTATTTTCTACCTTATACTGTACACACCTATACTTTTTTTTTCTCCAAAAAATATTAACAAGAGACTCGCTAAAAAAAGTTGATTTTTCTCTAAAAAACGAAATAATTAAAGCATGTTACATTTATATCTAAGTAGCAAAATTAAAATAGGCTTATAAATAAAAATGACTAGTATTAAATATATTATTCCTAAAAAATGGTTTCACTATTTACACTTCAAATTTCTGCATCTTAATAAATATGTTTCACTAAAAATACGATTCTATAAAAATTAAATATTGACACTAGCTACAGGCATCTTTAATATTATACTGATTCCTAAAATTTCTATTATAACAATCTATGTTTATGGCACTTTTTTCGATATTATTATTTTCTTATTATTATAAATACATTTACACCTTAACAATATTTTATTCTTATTTTTAATACTATGTGCAACCTTTTTTTCTAACCATATCATTATTTACAAAGAAATCCTATTATTTTTTTTACAATCATATCAATGGGTCCCAAAATGGCGGACCTATTTTACTCACATTGTTATCACATACCTTTCAAGATCGTGAAGCTGCTGCTTTTACTCGTGACGTCATTAAAAAAGATGGAAGAATGTTCGATATTACCGCTACAAAATTATTTATATAAACATCTTAATAAATTGGAGGAATATTTTCTTATTTAAAATAAAGGAAAACGTTATTAATAAAGGGGTCCCAAAATGGCGGATATTTTCACTCCTGTTATCACATACCTTACAAGATCTTGCAGCTAGCTGCTTACTCGTGACGTCATTAAAAAAGATGGAAGAATGTTAATTACCGCTACAAAATTATGAATCTAAGTATCTTAATAAATGGAGGAATATAATTAAGTAAATAAGATAATTCTTCAACTAAAATATGAAAAAATTAAGTTTATCACATTCACACATCACGATCTCGCCTTAAATCTCACTAGAAAGCTTTCAACAGTTGACCTAATATAATTTTTATGCTCACACAAATTATACAATATTGCAGTAATTTTTAACCTACTACGACTGCCTTATTTTATTTTTTTGCAGACTATAAACTACTATTCTCTAGTTCTATGGTTTTTTAAAATTTGCATAATAATTATTGTAACAAAAAATCCGATAACTTTTTTTATTATTGCTAAGTGTTTTTTTTTTTGCATAATTTTGTATAAGCCTAATATCTAAAACTTCGCAACTGCAGATAGAATTTTCATTAATATTCTGACTTTTTAAATAACAATAAAAAAAGAGTTTATCTACCCAAGTGATCTAACAAACTGGTTTGGCATAATTATTATTTGGAAACGAGATATATTGATCATCATATCCCTTAATATTTGCATGAAGACTTTAGTTTTTTTCAACTATTTAACATAAATAATATTATTGCTATATAAATATTCTACTTCTATGTTTGACTAGGTTTTTGTACAAAATATTTTTCTCAATCTCGGTACCTCTCTTGATTACGCTGCTTGAAGTACCCGATAAAAACAATAAGAATATCTTACTCTCATCCTAAGACTCCCATTTTGCTCGAATTTAGCCCTAAATTCGGCCTAATATACTTCTTGTTCCCTGATCACCTTTAACAATGATTTATATTTTTCGATACATCATCGAAAAGATACATTTTTTTCGAAAATAAAATTTAAAAACTTCGGAAGATAAAATTATTAAAACGAACGTTCGATCAAAGAAAAATCTGGAGTCGAGATTTTCCTCTGGCCTGTCCAATGGCGTCGCTAAAAGCTTTGTTCAGTTGATCTTCGGGAGGTAGAATCCAACCAGTGTTGGACTGACAATACATTTTTACAAACTCTGGAAAAAAAGAAATGCTTATAATACCCTCAGCTAGCTACAGATTCGTCATTTGTCAACTACTCCCTACAACCCGAGATGCAACGGGCTTACGGAACGACTTAATGGAACCATTGGCGCTCGGCTGAAAATCTACATGGACAAGTATCATTCAGATTGGGATGACTACGTCGCGCGCCTCTGGCAACAAACCCAAAAGACTAAGAATTAGAACTAGGGACCTTTTGCGATCCTTACCTTTGAGACAGGTGACCTTTTCCGGGTCCAGAGGTTTCCTGAGTCTCGCTTCCTCTTTAGTGAAATGTCTCCTACGAAGTCCTAGACCGCACGAAAGCCTCAGTTCGTCTCTCGTGAACACGGCACGGATGAGAGCTCGCAGGAGGCGTCTCCCGTCCTGCCTGGCTCCCGATATTGCCTCTTCCCAGTCGCAGTGCCGAATGTATACCTGGTAGCCGTCCAACAACTGCTTCCAACCCTTTATTATTTTTTAAGAATAATAGTAAGTATTAATTAGGTAAAACTTTCAAAGTAAATTTCTGATACTGCAAAGTTTAGGTCGAAACGGGATTCAAATACTCAGAACAACTTACTGCAATTACAATTCATATTATTGGTTTTATCAAGTGTTCAACTTACTTCCAGATAAAGATGATTGCTTTCCATTTCTGCAAGAGCATAAGCGACTTGCTCTTCAGCTGTAAGAACTGAAAGAAACATTGTTTGCCATTAATAAAAAAAAGTAGTCTATCGTCCTTTTTGGTGGGTTTTAGAATTTCTGAACTACGGATAAACACACACACACACACACACACCGTAATACTACCCTACAAAGTCAGCATTGGTGGGGAATGAGGGTGATACCCATTATTAAATAGGTTACTGGGTAAGTGAATCTACAATTATATATCTTCATAAAATCCATTAGGCTCGGGGCAAACTATGCATTTTTTTGGATTTTTTTTATTTACTAAGGAAAACCCCCCAAAATAGCAGTATAAACTACAGTGTGTTTGACCAATATGTTACAACGTTTGAAATCGCCGCCTTAACGAGGTATGCCAAAAAAGCAATTTTTTTAATAATATTTTATTAATATATTTTTAAACGCTGAAAATACAACACTTAAATTATAAAAACTTAAACGGGAATTAGTGTAGCGAGACAATTCAATGTA
>JAQGBM010000049.1:0-20410 GCA_034698405.1 Symphylella vulgaris | reverse complement strand
GACCAATTCATTAAGACCCCATTCCCCTCGAGTTATAGAGTCCAAATGGACTAAAAGACTCAGTAAATAAAACGCATAATCATCATCATCACTCCCCCAGGCCCTCCCTCTAAATCCGCCACTGTTCCTAATTATTATTACCTGCTGGACAAGTAGCTCCATATTTGAAGATGCAGTACGATCCCCTACCCCATTCTCTAGAGGGATCTTGATGGGTTTTAGTGCAAAACTCGAGTCTGAAGGAGCTATCATTAGGATTAACACTTGGATCAATCAACTTTTTCCAATCTTTGTGCCAAGAATTGCGTGATCCTGGATTATTTTCCGTATCGTGGCGTCTGTAACCGTACGACCAACCTTCGGGACAATTTCCATTCGGTTTTAAAAGTGAAAACGTTCCTCGAGGCCAAACCGACAAGTCGACGTATTCGTGTTGGCGATTTACGAATTGGGGAGCATCTTCTTTGATGTAGCCTGAAGCCAGATATTCTTCCATCATTTCTTTCAGTGCTGAGAACGGATCAGTTAGTTTAGATTCAACTCCTTCTGAACAGCTCACATAAAGTACAAAGTTTGAAATAGGTTCCAGGTGTATTCGTATCGGAACCGGAGTTTCCTTCGATCCGTGAACGAATTTGTAATTTTCGTACGGCTTAATTTTAGAAAAGGATTCCAACATATTGGGAATGAACTTTACGTCGTAGTTAGACGAAATATCAAAGGACGTGTTTTGGGAAAAAGTCTGGAAAAATACGTTAAAATAATCTTGTTCGCTAAACAATTTCCTCTCAATTTCTCTTTGGCCTAGAGAAAGTTCAGTGATGACGTGAGTTCCCCACGTCTTGAAGAAGTGAGTCAATTTCTTTTTTCTCGAATCTTCAGTGGTTCGCATTAGGTTACAAACTGTCTTTTCAAACTCTGGATTATATTTAAGATTATATTTAAGCTTACGTAATCTCGCCTCCATGTAAATGTGGCTACTCTCCTTGGTTACCATGACATCTTTCTTGACCGTCAAGAGTTGTTTCGCTTCCTGCAGGGCTTGGCAACTTCCTCCAATCTTGATAATGGGTTTCTGTTGCTGGTACAGACTGTCTTCGCATGTTGGAGTGTCTTCATCTTCCGCCGAATTGAACCATCTGTCTTGGATCTGTCTGTAGTATTTGTTCAGATCGTCAGCCAGATATTCTTTCGTCAACCAGTCGTCAACAGCAATTACTTCGCTGAACTCAGAGCCGTCCGGCTTGGTGATAAATCTGGTTGGTTTTAATCCCGGGTCTCCATCGTTTGTGTAGAGACTCTTGCCTTCAACGTTCCCAACTCTGAGATCGTATCCCGTACCCAGGTAAGGGGTGCGGGATGGTTGGGTAAAGTGCAGGGACGACAAGAAACAGACGAAAATACAAAATTGTTTCATCTTGAGAAAGAATCTGAAAATTGACGTTATAAGGTTTTAAAAACGTTGGAGTTTGGATCAAATGTGGTATATTGGAAAATCCCATATTAAAAATGAAAGTATCAAGAAAATTCTGAAATTTTTTTTTTCTAAGAAATAGTGTAAATAACCTTTCTGATGAGATTTCACTTTTAAATATTACACGTCACCACCGAAAAAATTCGAGAGTTAAGCAGGATTTAAACGTTACGATTTTTTGCCCGACCGATTTTTTTAGATCGGTCGGGCAAAAAAATCGTAACGTTTAAATTCTGCTTAAGTTTCATTTTTAGGTTAATAGGGCATGTCGCCGCGGTTGGCGTTGTGATCGAATTATGAGTTATGAGGCCGATATTGTTTCCGGTATCGCGCGGAATCGCAAGTGAACGCGCCCTGCTATGCGCAGCTTAATGCAGACAGGAAGTGAAATCGTATCACAACAAAACAGACACGTGAGCGGCATGACATGCCCTATTCTCTGTAAGAAGATATCAATCTTTTACCTTCTCAAAAACGCTAAACCGAGTTTACTTAATTCGAAATTTCGAATTAGCGCGCACATGGAAACGTGGTGAATGAGTTATTGGGGACGAATTGTCGGGACTAATCGTCCCCAAACCAAAATAGAAGCTGAACATTTTAGTGTATAATATGTAACGTACCGATATGTAACGTATAAGTAATAAGATCTTTATAAAAGCGTCATTTGCTATTTTCGAGCTTTCATGTAAAGGAAAAAGGAAAGAAAAATCAATGAGAAAAGTTTCGGATTTCTTCCGATAGATGGAACCACGTTCCAACATTTGAGAAAAATACGAATATAGCATTTTCGTGCTGGCGGCAAAAATAAAGATATATTAGTTTATACGGGTAAATTTTCAAGTACCCCAATTCACTATCAGGAATATTTTTAACAATATCGAACAAATAGGTATCTTCATTACAATTTAAAAGAGTATAGGGACTAAACCAAAACTTTTAGAGTTAATAATTTTCAACAAACAACTATAAATTGTCAAGTGGAATGGATAATAACTAGGGAACTAGCACGAAAAGCAGTAATAATCTTCGAAACAGTATCCCAAAAATCTCCCACTTTGGAAGTAAGGTTAAAAGTCCTGTGTAAGTAACCAGATATAGGGTACCAACTTTCTGATTATAAGGGTGCATCGAAAACCAAGGTAGGGGATTTAAAACCATATAAGGTTTAAAGTAGAGTTTGAAAATAAAACCTATATCCCTAACGTACTCAATAGTGACTAGTGAGGTCAAGAAAATTTAATTTATCATGTGGGTTATTGTATTCGATAGTAAATTTAATCGTACGAGTCAGAGAGTTAATAGTTTGAACAAAGTCCTGGAGTTGAGTAATATCGCCACCCCAAACGAGGAAAGTGTCATCAACATACCGTTTGTACACTTTTAAGTTTAGGTCATTAAAAACAGAATTCGTTTCAATATAATAATACATGTAAACATTGGCCAAAAGAGGAGAGACGGCTGATCCCATAGCCAGGCCAGTAGACTGTTTAAAATATTTACCATCAAAAGTAAATATGGTAACAGTAGACCAAGTTAAAAGTTGTTTTAAAATGTTATCCGGTAGGTGTCTGAGATTACCATATTTTTCAGACCACTCATTATACATATTGATAACAGCATTAATCGCAAGATCAACGGGAACATTCGTAAATAAGGAGACAACATCTAGACTAAGTATAACATGGTCGTTAAAAAAGCCAGGGGGATAGAATTCTAATTCACTTTTTAAAGTCGATGAATTTATCAGACAGGTCGGTATAATGTTATTCAGAAAACCTAAGATGGAAACAAGGAATTTTCCAACGTAATAATTAAAGCTAGAAAAGGAGTCGATTAACGGGCGAAAAGAAATAGGATCTTTATGTACTTTGGGATATATCTTAAATTTGGGGATTCTGGGAGAAGAATTGGTCATAAACTTATACTCATTATCAGTGATGATATCTTTTTTCTTTAGATTACCTAAAAACGTAATCATTTTTCTATTTTCAGAGTACGTAGTATCATCATTTAAAGGTGTGTATGTGTTCGTATCATTCAATAATTTGTAAGCTTGTTCTTTGTACTCAGATTCGTTCATAACACATTTTGCACCACCCTTGTCAGCAGACACAACAACATATCCCTCAAGTTTTCTTTTAACTAAATTAGTCATCTTCATCATATTATGTTGGTCAACCATGTTTTGTTTCATCATCGAATCATCAAGAATCCTGTTTAAGGTAGGGGAGATCGTGCGGCATGTATCTCTAATAATAGCATTATTATTGGTAGGTAGGCTAAGGTAGTTGCTAGCTCGGTATAATGTATTTGGTTTTGAGTCACGTGACAGTTCTCCAGACCTAGTTTGATTAAGGTTATGCATGGTGATTACTTTACGAGCTATTTCCTGTTGCATCAATCCAATTTTTAATAGATCATCCCTTGAGTAATATAGAACAGTTTTTTTGTTGTTCTCCAACAGCTTTAAACTATCATGGTCAAGATCACAATCAGACATATTGATCACTTTCGGGTTCCCAGTACGTAATTCAGGTTTCAATTCCAAAACTTCATTAACTTTATTCATACAGCTAAGTAAGAGACATTTCTTTTTCGTGGAGGCCTTATCTTCCTTAAGAATAGAGTACGTGAATTGCTGTTTTCTAAGTAAGATATCTAGTTTATTTTCCAGTCCATTCATTTTACTACACCACATTTTATTCATGATATCATTGGTAGTTTTTACCACCCTAGAAAGGTCTTCCTTATTTAAAACAGATTTCAAATAATTCATAGTAGCGATTTTCAGAGTGTAGTATTTACTTTTTTCACGTACCTTTTCTCTTAGATTCGAATTTAGATAAGAAATCTGCATCCTATATAAACACAGAGCTGTTTTACGAGAAGTTGGTTTTTTGTTAACTTTTGCAAAGTTAGGAAGTAGTTTTTTCTCAAAACATTGACGTATGAACCATACGGAGCAAGCACAGTACATACATTTCTTGGCCATAGTTTGATAGTAGACAATCTTACGAAAGACGGGCGACCCATATCTTGACGAGTAGAACTCCCTGAACGACAAATTATACGACAAATCCTCCATTATGCCTCTCTTCTGTAGCACCGAGTAATCCACGTGGTCATTTATACAATGCTGCTTAGTTGTCAAATAAGTAAAAGAGGCGAAGACCACACCATCCGTTGCAACATAAATAATAAATACTAAAAGTAAAATCCAGCAGCACAAATTCATTTTTGGTTATTCATTTTAATAAAAGTTTCGATTCAATATGTTAATAAATTCTTCAAGATTTCGTCTATCCTGTATCCGTGTCATAGCCACGAAATTTATTATACTAATTTACTAAAATAACAAAAAAAAACGGTAATTATTATAATACGCAACGGATATTCATTTTCCTTTTAATTCGTTTACTTTTTATTTAATTTTTTTATTCAGACATAGCCTAATTAATTAAATATATGCAATCAATTCGATAGAGTGAAAATGTCAATTTTTATATTGTAAAAAAAAACTACAAGGGAATTGTACTGATACCAGATACAGGACATATATTGGACATTTGATATTTTAAATTCTAAATTAACTTTAATTTCATTAACATTTTTAATTCAACGGATGTCTATATCTATAGTCTACTATACAGTGTGGAAATGTGGCAATGTGGCATCAGTTTTAGGAACCCTCCCAGCTGGGAAGAAGATGGACGAGATTTTATTCCTTTAAGATCTCAGTTGTTCAATTTTTATTATTATGTAATAATAGTATCGTATAATAATTCGAATTACGGAGTATGAAAATAATTGGAGTATTTTTCCTGTTATTAATAATTTTGGGAAATAAAAATTTCAACGAAATTGGCCCAAAGACAAAATCTGGGATTTGGGTTAGATGCGTGTGTGTTTTGAAGTTCACGGAAACGGAGTGATCTCTTCTGCACTGCTTTTAACAACACAGAGAATACGAGACAGTAGCTGCTGTGTCGCAAAACTTGGAGTCACTTTAGAGCGTGGAGCAGCGATAAATCAACGAAATCCCTCGGTTGATTATCTTCTTCATTCATCATTCGTTTGTCATCCTGCCACAGGTGCACCGCTCTCCTTCTTAGTCGTATAAGCCACTTTAGTGTCTCTCTCTCGATCCTTAATATTATATTTTTATCTATTTTCTAATATTATCTGATCGATACAAAGCTATATGTTCTCATAGGAAGCAGGTTATAGTGTAGCATCGACATTTTTCTGGAACCAAATATATGATCTTATTAGCCAGTTTATTTATTTGAATTGGAGTGGAAAAGGACGGTTTCAAAGAATATTTTTAAATTCAATTATATTCGAACACTTGAACTATAGCCAGCGCTGTTGAGTAATAATGTAGGCATGCAGTTTCTCTATTATCTAGACCTACTCTATCTATAGCAGCTGTTCTAACCAGTCATACTGGTGTATAGCTCAAAAAGCCTGAAAGCCGCCAGAAGGGCCAGTTTGTTCTGTAGCCCTAAATTCCGCGATTCCATAAGTTCTCCTGAGGCTATGGTAAGAATTTCTTGGGGAACGAAGTTCTGACTTGTGGTGACTTTAATATATAGGATGAGAGTTTAAACGAAATTCTTCTTTGTAGATCCCCTTTCTTACTGTACTCCATTAGAGTAGGCTATCCTTAGACAGGGCCAGGAGTAAATATCTTGTCCCTGCCTCTCTGGTTGCATCCCCTATCCTATATTTACGCTAAATTTAGGGTACAATCCAGAAACAATACCGCAATTAAACACGTCCGGTACCCTATGGTTTAATCATTCTCAATTAGGCTAAGTCAAGGAGTTGCTTTGTATTTCCCCAAACTGAAACTATGAAAATAAGAAAATATTAATGTACTGATAAGTATCACCTCGACCTGGTACCACGTAATATATTCGCATAAAAATTAGTTTCACTGAAGTTGGTCACGAAAGTTGGTCTGTGATAGTGCCAGAAAATCATTAAAATAGTCAAAGAACAATCTTGGGGCACCATGATTTTACAGCACGCATTAAATTTTGGGGCCTTACTCATCCTGGAAGAGGCCATGAGCCTATAAAACCTGCCTTAAGGGTTGAAAGGGCAAACGATTAAGGATAGCAGCTACTTTCACACTATATTGTGTGCCGAAACTGCATACAGTTTTCCTGCCTGTTATGTACATAACGGGTACTTCGATTGCCTTATTAACCGAATTTGGGGTTAGCCTCAACTGTATATAGGCTAGTCCAAAGATAAATCTGCTTCTGGAAACATATTATGGAAAAGTCCCAAGGAAATAATTGATTTAGTAATTTGGCTGAGAATAAAACCCTTGTATGACATGACACACCTTTATTATTCATGTTATTACAATAATATAATCAGCTGGAGCTTCCTCTCATTCTGTTGGAGGAGAGCATTAAAGAAAATCGAATCTATTACCTTTTTCCCTTGAATTAATAGGACAAGAGTGGGGGAGAAAAAATGAGAACTTTGCTACAATTTTTTATATTGGCACATTGATAGAAGCTCTCCTTTTTGTCTCAAATCGGATTTGAAAAATTGAGAAAGCCAGAGACATCATATGGTCTTTTCGTTCTATATCTATCTATTTTTTTTTTCTTGTTCGCGGGTCTTGTTCTTCGGCACTGGGGTGGAACCGCTGCCGAGATAATTCAATAAAGCAATCTTAATTGAGTCGTAATCTGGAACTCGTGTTTGATGGCGTTTTCATACCTGCTTGCTTTGCTGCCGGGCCGCTCTTTTTATTGTCTCATGAGAAAGGTGCTGGTTGAATTCTCTCGGGGTATCTGGATAACGACAGCAGTTAAAGTGAATTAGTGCAGTTCTATATCTTATATAATAGCACATACACAGCAGCAGCACTATTACAGAGAACGGGGTAATAGTTCATGTAAAAGGAGTATTATGTATTTTTATAAGTCTTTCACTCTTTTGTGGTTTATTTTTTTTTTAAAGCCGGACGACGACGACGACTATGCGTTTTATTTAACGCCTCTTTTAATCCTTAAGGATCCTATAAGGCGTTCCTTTAAGCCGGAAAGAGAACACTGATAAACCTATTACTTATTTCATAGGTATAGGTAAGTTATTTCGTAGGGATATAGTTTATTCAATCATATACTGTATTTTATCATGCTATTGGTGCATATGAGCTGGTTTCACCTTGGGTATCTTTTCTGTATTGCCTATTATACAGGACACAAGCACAACATAAGTTAAGATGTAAGTGTGGAAATATATGAAAGTCTAAACAACACGGTATAATGTAGAGAAAAATCCGATGTGGTCGCAGCGCCACTCAGCGTCGCATTTAGTTGCAATTTTGAGCTCGTAAGCCCATAATAACTTAATATAGGCTACGTTATTTTATTGTTTAATCAAAATAATCATACACTTCTTGGGAGGGGTGTCACCCTTATAGGCTACCGTATATAAGGGTTCAAAAGTAGATGTTCTCCGAGATGATAAAATTCACTGGTCTTTCTGATTAGATATTCATTTAATTGCTAAAATTATGGGACGTAAATTATTCAGAAAATTTCTGTAAAGGCTACTTACCGTTCTATACCGATATATTATGTTAGAATCCACCATTGCACAATTTTAAGTAATGACTCATGAGTATATAATTAAGTTTATGTTTTATATAGGTAGCTTAACTTACTCAAACTTCGTTTATTTTTCTGTTAAAAAAAATTATGTTTATACAACTACGGAAAATGACATTTCTCCATAGTAGGTTAAATAAAGTAAAAATGGCTAAACTTCGAAAACAAATAAATATGTAAATAATAAAATTCTAATAAAAACGAATGCCTGTCATTTTTTTTTTTAAAGAAATATATTACCCGGTATACCCGTATACGAATAGTCAATGCATTGAAGTCATTTCCATATGTTTTTTGTTGTTGTAATGTATATGTTGGGAGAAGAGAAGGAAAAAAAAAAACACGGCTTCATTGCTATTCGCAAGTTTTCTTATTTGTTTAGGGCATTTACCGATCGAGAAAATGTCTAACCTTTATATTGTTAGGCAAAAAGTTTGGATGACATGAAAAGGGCTTATAAATCCGAGTGCAATAAACCGGATCTTCTTATGTAAGTCATCTCCACGGTTTTTCTGCGTAGGTGCACTCATAGAAAAACAATAATCACTGCTTATTTTGAGTTATATAATAATATAAACAAATTCCCAACCCAATTAAAGACAAATTATTATAGCTTGCAGACGAAAATTAATAGGATTTTAAGGAAATATACTTCATAAATATACTGAATCTTATAATAAATTATGTTATATGTCACTCAGATTATATATTTTTTTAATCCTTTATTTAGCCTATTTCGGTTCAAGTTTTTTTTTTTTTTTCCTGTGCGTTTTTGAAAACTTATATAACCATTAACCATTATCGATCACCGAGCTAGAGTCTGTTTGTTTGTTTGTGGTTTGATTTTTTTTTAACATCGCGGTAAGGCGACAACAAAGGTTATAACCCGACGACGGAGTGAGATTTTAATTTTTTCCTCAGGGACAGGATTTACAGACCTGTATGATGGTTCTTTAATGTGCAGAGTGCAAGGGGGATCTACACAAGACCTCGGTTTAAACTCTCATCAGAAGGAGCCGCCACTTGAAGAATTTTACTTACCCGAAAATTCTTATCTGCCCCTGCCGGGGTTTGAACCCGCGGACCTTCCGGATTCAGAGGGAAGCGCGCTAACCACTGAACCACTGGGGGAGGCAACAGAGTAAGACATCATTGACGTAATTTTTGAGATTGAGCGAACATTTCCATGTACACTATTGGTTAATTCTTTCAAAATTACGTCAATGAGTTAAACTTATTTCTGTGTTTTGCGATTCTGGATTCCATTCTCGGTTTTCAAAACATAGGTTCATTTTAAATGCAATTCCTAAAGTATTAACCAATAGTGTACATGGAAATGTTCGCTCAATCTCAAAAATTACGTCAATGATGTCTTACTCTGTTGCCTGCCCCAGTGGTTCAGTGGTTAGCGCGCTTCCCTCTGAATCCGGAAGGTCCGCGGGTTCAAACCCCGGCTGGGGCAGATAAGAATTTTCGGGTGAGTAAAATTCTTCAAGTGGCGGCTCCTTCTGATGAGAGTTTAAACCGAGGTCTTGTGTGGATCCCCTTTGCACTCTGCACATTAAAGAACCCTCATACAGGTCTGTAAATCCTGTCCCTGAGGAAAAATTAAAATCTCACTCCGTCGTCGGGTTATGACCTTCGTTGTCGTTGTCGCCCTGGTGTGGGGCCCTGGGCAAGCTGCCATGTTTCCCTTGCCGAAATCCGAGACTGATAAGCCTCAAAACCAAACTCTATTACGCAAAATTTGTTAATTTTATTTTTAACTTGATCAATTTTTTTTTTCTCTTTCTTTCTTGAAACCAAAAGTTATTTCGATACGCGCGGCGTGCCATACCTCCAGCGGGAAATTTAAATTCCGTCTCCTATGGTGCAATTTAAAATGGACAGACGGTATACTCGTAAAATGTTCTGTTCATATTATTTTTATACAGAGAGCCACGAGCCGGTATTATACAATTATTAATTTTAGCTTACCGGTCTAAATAATATTTGTATTAATAATAAATTAGCTTTAATATAGGTATAATTTGGACAGCTCTTTTATATTATTAAAATTCTCTAAAATATAGTCACGAAAATATAAGAGCATGATTAACTCATGAATTCGCAGTAACCGTAATTATTGGGGGCGGCTAAAAATACATGTAATACATATACAACAAAAAGTAAAACACTATTATTCGTAAAATACTTAATAACAGGTTTCAACAAAATGTTCGTGATTTTTGGATTATTATTTTATTGAAAAAAAGATATTTTCCATTGTAAAACAAAATTGCCCCTAAACGTCCAAAATTGGAGCTGGAAAAAACCACATCCTCGGACGCCAGCCTCCACCTGACGAAATGATAAGCGTATGCGCGTGCTTATTCTCAAAAGGTCACTCGTGTCACCACGGGTCGTCGGATGCCTTTTCCTGCCAGGTGACGGCTGGGGGATAGATAGGAACATACTATGGAGACGTTACATGATCAGTGTGTCACAGGTGGTGGGATGACGAGGGAGTTCTTTTTTTTTGGTGGGGGGAGCGAGCGAATGAGGGATGGTGGCTATTTTTGTCCACACGTGTTAGGCGGTGCTATTAATCGATGATAAGCGACTCTAGCTGTGACGTGGTTTTGGTAATTACTTTAGCAGGGACCCCTAGTCCCATATCCACTGATGCTAAAATAGGGTTCGAAACTAGCTTATACATTCTGAGCATTTTTATATACAACGAAATGGGTGTGGAAAATTTTGCAATGCAATATGATTGGTGTTTTTAAAAAATAAGCCATCTTGAATTTTCGGTCGCCCGATTTTACCGAACCAGTAGACCGGTCCCAGGGACCAGGACGTGGTCCCTACATATTATAACATATCCAAATTTCAAATTCCTACGACTATATACGGGAAGTATCAAAATCGAAATCACAAAAATTACGCCATCTTTAATTTGGCCGCCATCTTGAATTTTCGGTCGCCCGATTTTTCCGAAAAAGTATAGACCGGTCTCTGAATATACCTTGTATTATAACATATCCAAATTTCAGCTTCCTACTAATTACGGGAAGTGCCCGAAATCGATTCAAATCCTAAATTGGCTGCTTCTGCTTTTGCAGATCATTTTCCCCACACGGGTTAAAATTTCGCCATTGCCAAATAAAAATATAGCCGAACTTCATAAATTATAAGAAAATAATGAGGCCTATATTTTACATAATTATTATACGGTAATAAAAAATACTAGGCTATAATAAATAATATTTAAACTGATAGGTTCTCCGAGATGATCGAACATACTGCTTGAATGGTTACGTAACCCAGCAGCGAAAAAAAATTATGAGGCTGGAAACGTGCGTGGGTTAATTATATTACGGTACCTAGATTATATAAACTTAATAAGCCGGGGATGGGAAAAGATTGGTCGTGGAACAGGTCACCCATCCTATTACTGACCATACACCTGTGACCTGACCTTCATGTCAGTATATGAGTAGACCAATCCATCAAGCCACTGGCACCGGATGTGGCATGCCTGAAGAAAATTTCCGAAATGTCAATTTGAGTCTGGTATAACGAAAACAAGCTTTTTAATCGACGTACCGTCCGAGTAAAATGGGTGTATTTTCATGAAATTCGTGCTATTAAATTAGTAAGTTAGTTGCACGAACCCTGTTTTCACTAATTGCAAATCTCCCCCTATGGCACGAAGAACAATATCGCCTGTTTGCTCTGAAGTGAACCTTACACATTGATGAAAACTATAATTAGCCTATAAGCCCTAATCAGTAAACAACAACAAAAAAGCGGACTGATTCACCAAAAATAATGCAATAAAAACGTTGTTTTCGAATTGAATTAGCCAAATAACACGTCTTTCTCGCGAACATTGTCGCCCAGTTTCGGTGTCTGCCGGTATTATAGCGATGGTCATGCAATTTTTCCGAATAATGTCCCAAAAATAGTGGTTTAAGTACAAGTCTGACATGAAATCAGGCAGCTCCCGGGGTACAGAGGTCGGCCTGACTTTTCTTATTAATATATTCGAGCTTATAATATGAAGCTTGATGATGGATGAAACAGATTTTGGCTACCTTGTATTTAAACACTGCACATTATGATCCTCAATATCTCATGTCTGTCTAGCGAATTAAGCTTATAAATATCATTTTTATATGGAATCCCCTCTTATTTCTCCTTTGCCCGTGATTTAAGTCTAGATACGATATTCTGGAATAGTTCCAGAAGTATGAAATGAAGTAAAAATGCGACAGTCTTATTTTATACGTGTCTAGAAAGAGTCCTCCTGAATATTAAGCTAACTATAAAACCACCGGCGTGATCAAAACTGTCACAAGCATTTTTAAGCTCGCAGAGACTTTATCTACTGTTTACCCGCACTATTCAATCTACAAAAGTTTTGCCGCTATGTCGGGGGAACTTCGGGTATTTTTATTATTTCTCATGGCTGCTGATGTTTAAACAATACAGCTGATATTTTAGATGGCTGGTTATCGTCTTCGTTAGATAGCTTGTATATACCCATAGGGCCCTATAGCTTTAGGGCTCGACCGATATATCGCATCGGCGCCGATTGTTCAGTTTTTCACCCATCGGCATCGGCAAAAATTTATGCCGATATGCCGATAGAAAAATTGTCATAAAAAGGTCATTTTTTTTGCATTTGCAACGTAAATTTTTTACATTTGCAACGTAATTTTTTTTTCTTCAAATTTTGTTTGTGCTCTGCTTTCATTATTATTTCGTGTTATAATTTACTCGGTAAATAATAAGTTTGAAGAACACGAAATGTGAGTAATATTCCAATTTTGGATTTGTTTAACATGTTAAACACAGGTTAAACCGAGGTTAAACGTATAAAAATTAGGATCGGCATCGGCAATCGGTCGATAGAAAAGTTAACCTATCGGCATTAGTATCGGCATATCGGCACAAGCCACAATATCATATCGGTCGAGCCCTACCTAGCTTGTAAGATGAGTTACTTTGATAAATGGGTAAATTATGAAAAAAATAAGGACCCTGCAGGCCTGCACGTACTAATAATTACATTAAAAAATGAGAAACTTTCAGGTTGGCCATCAGCCCATCACACATTTTAAAGCTAACTTTTAACTTATTCTAAGTTATTAGTTACATTATATTATTATTATATTATATTATATTATTATTATATTATGCCGATTGCATATACTCGTACGACCAGCAGAGGTTCTCAAAAATATAGCTAAAGTTACTATAATTTTTTTTAAACAGGTTCAACGTTCAACCCTTGACGTCCGTTTAGTTATTAGCCTCGTTTATAATTTCCCCGAAAAATTATATTAAATGCACCCCTGATAATACTGCTAAATAGAAATTTTTATTAACTCTGAATGATCGGTAAATTACTACTGAAAATACCAATTTTTGGTATAGGCCCTAATGATGAGATTAGAATAAATATTAAATAAGTTAATCTTTAAAAACTCTGTAATATAAGTTAATCTTATATTTTTTATACAGTATATAAGGATGAAAAACAATTTTATAGCCAGGGAATAATGTACCTCATAATATAGGCTGTATACCACAGATCTGTGCTGTATATACATACACTCACACTGTAACTTACATACGGTTTTCCAAAGTAATATGACTTATATAATGAACCGTAAAAAATATGGGCCTACGAATAAGAAGTTTGGAGAGCTTCATTTCGCAATAACTGATTAACTTAAGTTATATGCCGGATTCAGAAATAATAATAAAAAAAGTGTAAGGGCTGCAGTGGCTCAAAATTGGGTAGTTAATTAAGTGTATAATAGTTTAGCGTTCCCGTGAATTTTTGCAATATGTTTTAACATTGTAAAAACATGTTTGAACATGTTAAATATTAAAAATAAATTAACATGTTTAGATAGTCGTATACTGCATATTAATATGCATTATATCATGAATATATGCATATTAAATTTTTAATTCTTGCTGTTCATTATATTACGGCTGACTAATTTTACTTTCCTGTTATTTATGTACAGTAGGTAATTAAGTATTAAGTTAAGTTATGTGTAAAATTAATTTAATTTTTAATTTAATATGGTAATATTCTGTTATAATTTTTTATTTAACTTAAATCAAATTGTACGGCTTTATAAGTTTACGGATTAATAATTATTCGTAATAAGTTAATTTATTCCAGGCGGACCTGGCCTTATAATTATAATAGCTCTAAAAAAATTATTGGTAAAGTTATTATCCCTATATTAAATCTGTAAAATAAGCGTAATATTCCCCTATCAAGAGTATTAATTTAAGTTACCTACGGACTATACGGAGTATATTTTATATGCTAATCAGCTGTTTTGAGTGACAGGTTGGGGCAAGACTCATCCCGAAACCCGTGCTACCTGTCAATTCGGGACCCGAATTGACAGGTAGCACGAGACAATTAATAACCTAAACAAATTGGGGTTCCAAAATACCTCGAGTTACGTGTGTACACATGCCTGTTCGTTGTAGGTATAAAAGCGGCCTAATCTGATTAGCGCCTCATTTTAGCGCACACTCGCTCTGATTGAAGAGTTCTCGGAAAATCAAATTGGTAAAGTTAATACTAACAGTGCTCTGTGACAGTTTTCTAACAGCTGCCTGATTTCTCTGTCCCCGGAGGTTAAACTAGAAGTTGCATTTACTTATACTCGCGAAACATCATTGGATTTAGCAGCAATTTCTCGTTGACATAAATCTGGCACATTGGGTGCCGTTAGATATTATTTATATGTAACTGCTAAACACCTCACTCTCGGCTAGGGATTGCTTTAATGAGCTAAAGCAGAGCTAAAGTGTGGCCCAACCCATTGGAGGATATGACACTTTAATGTCATAAATTTAGTGAAGTTTTTGACTGGTAACCTAGCTCAGCGTTAAAGGAAAACTCTAACAGGACTTTGTTTTTCTTAATCGTTGCCCGGATAGTGCGGATTTCTAGTGGTAACCTAGCTCTAAAAACTAGCAAAAGGACGTTAATTTTTCCAATGTTTTTACATGGATTAATGTGAAATTAGTGAGTCGTAATATAAGTTCAGTGTGTTCCTATATTTCAGGTGTTTCAAACATATAGACAGGTGGTGTGTGCATTATTATCATTTTTTGTCACTCTCTTACTGCCCGTTATTTTGCCACCCCCACGCAGCGCTATGGACTAACCCCAGTCAGTTGACTGTGCAGAGAGAGCTTTCACACACGGTCCTGCCTGCAATAGTAGGCTTATTATGCCTGTAAGCTGCAGAGTGCGCGAAGAGAGAAAACACTACTACCCGGTATAATACAATAATTTTGAAAACCTGATATACACGATGTACGGAAGTATGCTGCAAAGAAACCCTTGGTATGGCTTACGAGGATTTGTGATGTACCTTAGCCCCTGGATGTTGTGAAATAATTAACAGGCGAATGAAAACCATAAGAGAGGTAGCGGACCTGTCACAATGTACATGTCATTCTATACATTTCTGGTTGATGTATTTTGCTTAGTATCTGGTAAGTGGTGCATGATAAATATCTTAATTATTTTCTTAAACCTCGATCATACCCCTATTTTTCTTAGTATACTGCAATGCAGCAGAATACTGTATAATATTAAGGTATAACCCAGTTCCTAGGGGAGCTATGAAATATTCTCCAAGGATCCAGTAACTCTAGCCATAGAGAAACACATGAATTTTGGTCCAGATACGCGCGATATCGCGGAGAATCTCATGATACAACCTACGTGTTGGGATTGCGAAATTACTTATTATTATTTTTATTAATAACTAAAATCAGACAGCCTCCATCCTATTTAGGGGAGAATAGGGTATATTCCCTTTCCTTTTTGGGAAAAAATTTGCTTTTAGCGCAAAACAGCTTTCCAAAACAATAATATCGGCAGAGCAATGAACACCTATTATTTACGTAACTATGTAGGCGAGAACGCTTTTCATTCATTTATTGCGATGACTCCGATGATTGAAGTGTATTGTATAATATATTCATAATTTTTTTAATGATTTTTAATTAATATAAATTAAGGCCTCTTTCGATCGCCCCCACATGATTTTTTTTCTTCCGGGCTTATCCTAGTTACCCCGGTTTTTAACCTGTGTTAAGTTCATGTTATATTAGGTTTATTGATTTAAATTGTGGGGGTTATTATGGGGCTATATTTGGTACTACCTGAGCGTTTGCTATATAAGCCGCGTGTACGCTTAATTTCTGAATTAAAATGAGTTATCCCCCATTAGTACCCCAGACTATAATTAGCTGCACTTTTTGGGCGCATTACTCCGGGGGGGGGGGGTTATAAAATTCCTAAATTTTGATAGCATAATTATTTTAAATTACAGTTAGTCGTATTATTTCGGGTACATTTCGGGGTAATTGATGAGTAATTTTTCGAGAAAAAAAAAAAAAGGTTTCAAACCTGGGGACCCACTAAATCGTGGACCATTATAATCCGGCCATATACAGGCATATATATAGGTAAAACCGCTTTATCGGTACAGCCTTACAGGTTATTTTTGTAGTGAGTATTTTAACCATATAGGACAGCCCGGGCTCTAGTACGTTTAAGTTTAACTTTACGGATAAGTTATATTAGGCCCATTCGAACAAGGGGTCCATTTCTATACAAAGCAGCGGGGAGAGTTGGAAAGGGGCCAATATTTCTTCTAGGTATAGCCGGGACTTAATAGGCCCAAGTTTATATCACGGCGGCCATGCCAACATATGTTTTAGCATTTATAACACGGACACGGGTTTACTAAATTGCGGGCAAATTTTTGGGTGAGCCCACAATTTATTTAGCCCTATAAGAAATGTAAGCTATACCCCATTTTTCTTAATCCCCACACCATTTTTTACCCCTTACTATTAAAGTGCATTGAATCGTATAGGAACGCCGGTATTCGGATATCCTCGTGCTTATGGGGGTAATGGATTAGTGTACACACTTTACACACACCGCCTTAGTCAAATACGAATCCAAAGGTATACGCTATATGTTTACACAGTGATAAAGACACTTTATTGTCCTTTTGCGGTAAAACATAAGGAAAACAACAAAACAGTCAAAGTGGAATTTTAGCTTTCTGAATTACGGTGAGCGCGCTTTTAGCTGCCGGAAACTTTCCCCCTCTATGCGCGCTACACACGTATAGCGGAAAACGCATAATATAGGAAGAACTGTGTGAACCAACGCAGGTGCTAAGCTCGAATTACCTCGTACTGTCGCCCATGTTGGACAGTATTCTATTTTTTTTATTTTTCAAACATATTTACATGCTTTCCTTATTTTACATGGTTGGTAAATTCGTGAGATTCTCATAACATCAGGTCTCCCATCTATGATAGCAGTGTAGTATTGGGAGAGTATGTATACAGAATATACGTAAAGCAAGCAAGCAGAGGCAGAGCTCACCGGTAATCCGGTATTTTATTCTTAATATGAAATTATTTGTTTGCAACCTGTTTAATAACTCCAAATTCTGTGGGAAAGTTATAGTAAAAAAATCTAATATCTATAAAGATCCCATGACTTTCAGAGATTTTTAGGCCTATATCTACGGGTTATATCGGTTATATAGGGTTTGCAGAAAATGCAGCGATTTTTCGCTATGGAGGCACTGGATTGATCCTATGTTATGTTCAGCTCGAACAATTATGTTAAACTTTTAGGTCTTTAGTAGACTGAGATCGCTATAAAAATTTCAGGAAAAATTGCATAATAATTGCTCCAGGCCAATTAAGTAATACCGTACATTTTGTAATGAGCTGATAATTTAACCAATTAACCTAACATAAGTTAACACATTTAAGATCCTAGCTTAAAGCTGCAAATTGTCCCCCTCATATTAATATTTATATTCATCATATCTTTTAACACGTAAACGTTAAAATGAACGCATTATAGCAGAGCATTTTAACGTTGTCGTGATATGACTGTAAATTAATCCAGTGGCGGATTTAGAGGGGGTCCGCCCCCCCCTCCCAAAGCAAAATTACTTTTTTTTTTACTGATTATATACATTACAAAAACCCCTTAAAATTCACCAAATTTCAAAATAAAATGAGTTACATTTTTTACAAAAATATTTCCGGGGGTTTCATCCCCTGGACCCCCGCAAACTGAAGAATCCGACATAAAATTCGCGAAATTTGACTTGAATTCGGAATTTTTTTTTCACTTCCGGCGGCTGGGGGGCTATCGCTCCAGACCCTATGCGTATATATTTCAATTTTGTGAAAAAAAAAAAATCGGCCCCCTCAAATTTTTTTTCTGGATCCGCCATTGTGTCAATCTGTAATAGCCTGTTTCTCCTTGAATTTTGTGAACGTAAATGAACAGATTTTAGCAGAGCATTAACGTTGTCATTAATATTATGTGTAATTTCTCCAAGATCTAAGCTTTAAGTTATACCGGTACCGGTACCTTATATTGTGAGTGTGACACTTTGAATGAAGCTTTCATGCAGAGGTGATCGACTGATCGTAAAGTAACAGCCTATAATACGGAGAATGATGAAAGCGATTAGCTAATGCAACATGCAGAAAAAGGTCAATTATTCTGCGATAATAAAAGAATGAAGTACCGGTGTATGTTGAAATATTAAGATAGATCATTCCTTATTGTATGTATAATGCCTTGCTATCGAAGTTATTGAGTAATAATGGAGTGAGTTCATAATTCATATAAGAGTATATGCTAATGGCACTCAACAGGGAACGATTTTCTTCGGTGCTAAATAGGCTAATATGAAACTTGAAAACTGTAATTAGTATGGATTTTTAAATGGGTTTTTGCCTTATAAATTTATGTGACAATCATAGCCTAATAATAAGTTCAAACAGAATAGAACTGCATGTAGAAGTAAGAACAAGAGGCTGAAGTTTTTTAACCCAATATCCGCGAATCGATATATAGGCTATAGTAAATAATTTTAGGAATTCAGGATGGATGAGTGAAATTCTTAAATGTGGGGGCTCTTTCGAGTGAGAGAAATTGAGGTCCCTTTGTGGATACATTTACACTAAATTAGAATTTTAATATTAAGTTTATTAAAAGGCTATACAGAAATTAGATATACCCAGATCCTATCTTGCAGTAATTAAGTAATTTAGGCTAAATAATTCTCGCCCCTTCGCGCGTCGTCGGGTTATGACTTTCGTTATCGCTCCCCGGAATGTAAAAAAGCAAAAAAATAAAATAAACTTAATCTTAGCTTAGCTTGAAGGTTTTAAACTAAGTATAGTACCCAAAATTTTTGCTTTTAGTTAAAAATATTACCGTATTTCTTATCAGAATTCAAAAGAAATACGGGAATAAAAATTTCTCTTTCTACAACGAATTGTTGGATATAAATTGAATCATATTTTTCATTCCCTTATAGCTGAAACTGCAGTCGAACCACGTGTTTTGAAGCATAAATTATATATTATGGGATTTCTTACAGTAGAATAATTTTTTTCATTTTTCGATTTTTGTTATTTTTCGAGTTACTTTCAATTTTCTCTTCCGGACAAAACTCTATACAGAAAACGAAAAAATATATAAATAATTATTCATGTCTTCTTGTATATTATTATATTTTTGTGTCTGGTGTGGTGATAGACCCTGTTTCCATGGTGATTTTCACGCTTAAAATCGATTGGTCGTTTAAGGGTTATGTAACGGGACCGTTTACGAGTAGTATTAAGACAGTCCCAGACGGTTTACGCCAAATTTATTGTTTTGCAGTCAAAAGATCCTAAAACTCTCCCTTGCCTGTCTGCATGCCAATGATCGTTACTTCTATATAGCTCTCTAAACGGGCTATTGTTTTATTCATAAATGAAATCTGCATAATTTCATATTGCTATCTCTCCATTAAAATATTTCCCCCGAATATTAAAGTGAAGCTCTAGGCATTTTTTGTAACAGATAGCTAAGTTACCCTTTGTTTGCATTATAGATCTAGCGTTGGTTGGCTTATACTTGTTGGAATTGTGGTTTTTGAAGGCTATAGAGCAAATCTACACTTCGTAATATTACTAAATACTCGTTGGTTGTTGCAGCGTATAGGCCTAGTCGTAATATTAAAAACTGATCGAAATCAGTATAACTTATACTGTATAAAATAAAATATTTGGCTTAAATCGGTTGAAATTATACACAGGCCTCCCTACCTATCTCGACTCGATTCGCAAAATAACTAAACTCGCTTCATAACTGCAGTATATAAAAATTGAATACGACTCACAAGCAATTCACTCGCGTCACGCATTTGGCGAA
>JAQGBM010000048.1:0-20477 GCA_034698405.1 Symphylella vulgaris | reverse complement strand
TTTGCTATCGAATCATTTATACTTTTGCGGCAACCATGCGGGCGATGCGGCAATCAAGAAACATTAGGCTTAATTCAGGTGATACAGTCACTTTAATGTACACAATAAACATTGATGACGAAGATCGAAACCCACAACATTTAAAAATCCAAGATGCGAGAAAACTCTTCTTTTCCCTGCCTTTTCTGTGCGAAATTATTTAACATATGTATGAATTATGAATGGGGATGTACAAAAATTATGTCAAAATAATTTAAAATCGTACTCCTTGGTTGTTTTCTGACATAATTTTTTAACATCCCCTATGGGCCTAAATCCTAATTACATTCAAAGTGAGGCTACATCGCATCGCCAACATCTACACAGCATGCTGGTAATTTCAAAGGGTTGTCATCCTAACGTACGGTAACGGATTCTTTAACTCGATCCCTCATCCACTAACATTCATTTTCAGGATATTCAAAAAGAATAAAATTGAAAAGACACACAACTCGCAATATTTAATTGGAAACTGGGCTTTTTATTTTGTTTTCTTTGATTTCTCACTCCTCGATCATTTTTATATATATGACAAAATATAGAAAGTTACATCGTTTTAAGATTCAGCTTCAAAGAACTAACATAAAACTGCCAATCTACACAACATTTACCCTATTTTTAATTTACTGTCATTAAAAATGTATTCCAAAAATGTGTGAATTAGAGTATTGTACCTTTTTTAAACTTGTGACTAAAAAAATTAGAGTATTTGTGTTTACAATTATATTAAGCGACTGTAGCGACAGTAGTAGTGAATAAAATAAGTTAATTTACCGGTTTAGGCTTCTAGTTTAGGCTATTAATTATTAAAACTTAAAATGTAACTTAGGAGATGTAAAATACATTACATGACTCCTACGTCCTACCTACATTGTCAGGTAAATGCTTTGTATGTCTGTGATACAGACGAGTATTTATCAAAAAAAAAAAAAAAACTTCAGTTAATCAAATAAAAAGGACCAATTTAAATTAATAAAAATTAATATTTTTGCAGCATTTTTCTAGTACTTGTTATAATAAATAATGAGTTCAAAATTCAGATAATTATTTGTTATGTTTAAAAAAAAATTATCCAGCATCGCGTAGATCACAGAATTAAAAATAAAACTTTTAAAGTTTCTTAAAACATTTCAATGGCAGTATTAAAGAATTAAGTAATTGGTGAAAGGGATGTAATGGAATAAAATAAGTTACGAGTATTTAAATATTAAATTAATTATGTACCGGGTATTTGAGAATAAGACCTTAAAAGTTCCACAGAGTTTCAGGAGAACTATTTAAAATCATCCTGATTTAAAAAGTGGTGAAAGTTTCTTGTGCGATTTTAAGAAATAATTACATTTTCACAATATAAATAAATACCATTCATACAGTGTTTTAGGCTAAGATGCATAAATTATTTACCTCAAGTAATTATTTTAAAATATGTTATAACTTAGCAAGTATTATTTAGTGTTCTGTATTATACATAGTACGAATTAATTTATTTTGAATTATGCTTGAAAAATTAAATTTACATTTATTTAATTTACTTGATTTGTAAATTGTATTTGAAAAAAAAAAAATGTAAAATCTAAGTACCAGTTTTTTGAAGGTATTAAAAATTAAAATAAAGGTAAGTAAATTCAAACATAATTATTATGCGGATTTTATCTTTTTTAAATTTAGAACGAAATAAATATCACAGATAAAATTATAATTGTCAGTATCTATGCATGAATCGCCATTCAAAATAATGAATATCTGAAAATTTAGTTACATTAGGAAGGAGTAAAATATTCAGGAATGTACAAAAACCAAAATAAAATTATTTTCCGATTATTTTTTAATATTAAGTTAGCTGCCAATTTTTTTACGTACAATTTTAATTAAAACCAATTATTGTGTTTAAATCCTTGACTTTCTTCTTTAAATTTAGGCTTAAATTTTTTTACTAAAAACATTTCTGGTACTTTAATTTGTCAGTGTTGTATTTAAAATGCAATCGTGTACAATCATAGTCAATTACATAAAAAAATGAATAACTTATTACCGGTAATACGGTAATTAGGTAGTTTGTATAAACTTACCGTATGTAAAAAAAATTGTACTTTAGTACTTGTGACCTGTTGTAGCCTAGTTATTTTTTAAATAACTAATTTACATGTTTATATTTAATAAATATAAATAAAAAAAATATTAACAATAAAACATAAGTATCAAAATTATGTCTTAAGTACAATACATTATGCAGAAAAGGAGTATTCAGTTTTTAATAAAAACTGCGAGTATTATTTTTATACCCACACCTCTAAAATATTAAATGATAGAAAGCAAGCAGGCTTAATATTTATAAATTACAGAAAAAAAATATTTTTCAATTTAGTCAATAAGATGGGTTCCGTTAATTTGCATAGTTAATCCTTGTTTAATTATAGTTAGAGGTCTTCAAGGCAAGTTTTAATTACGTTTTTTACCTTTTAAGTTTCAAAGTTTAAGTTTATTTTTTTCCCCACTTTCTCGGGAAACCAAAAAAAAAAATTGAGATATGTTTTAAGTTTCATCAAGACGAGTGATTTTTGAAAAAAAAAAATTCTCCCTATTAAATATTCGATAATAATATTAAAATTGATAATAAAAATGAAATATTAGCTTATATTAAACACTATTTACATCAGCAAAGCCAGTTTCCTTACAAAACATCATTTTTAACAATAATTACATTCATACAATATTATTCTTAAAGTATTATTTACCGTTTACAAGATGTTCTAAAAATTTTTATAAACATAATTTTATTTTATTTTTTATTAAATAAACTCTAAAAGAAAGTTTGACGCTTTCCTGCTTGCTTCCAAAAAATTCCTATGATTTTTTAAACCAATTTTCCTAATATTATAACTTATTATTATAATTATTTAAAAATAAACTCGATCAAAAGGGGGAAATAATTAGGGTTTTAAAACAGATGATCTACATTGATGACTTTTCATAGTTCTTTCAGCTGAATAATTAAAATTGATTTTGTGACTACATGAATTATTATTGTGCTATTAGCCCATTATTTACGTATTTAAGTGTTTTTGATATTTTTACTTACTTACTTTTCCAACTATTTTTTATTTTCAAATATTTTCTTATATAAAGTCTCATTGTATTGAAAAAATTGGACACGTATTATTATTTATTTTTTTGTCACACGAACCTGTATTTTTAATAACTATCCATTCATTTAAGCATAATAATTATTAATAATAAGATATTAATATCTTTTATATCCAAATTAATGTAGTTGTAATAATGATAATTATTAAGTTAATTATGAAAAAAATTAAAATAGAGACAAGAATTCAGTCATTTTGAGGTAGTTCTTGGCACGCGAAAAACAAAATTAGATAAGTATTAAATAAATTAATAGAAAAAAATTTGGGGGATCGACAGTTATAAAAAAATCAAAAATAAAATAAGTTAAGAGGGGCTGAGGCACCTGAAAAAATATAACGATCTGATTTTTTTGTTTTTCTTAATATTTTAATTGCTTTAAAAAGACATAAATATCAAAAACAAATATAATAGTTTATTCATACATACACATAATGTTGTAACATCGCCATTTTGAATCATACGGGTATTTTTACAATACGTCAATGCAGCGATATGTATCGTAAAAATACCCGTATGATTCAAAATGGCGATGTTACAACATTATGTGTAATTGTGTATGTATGAATAAACTAGTGATCTTTGTTTTTGATAACTTATTATGTCTTTTTAAACAATGAAAATATTCAGAAAAAAATCTGATGTAACTTAGTTTCAGGTGTTACACCTCTTTTTTTAGGCTTAGAGATATTACATGTTTTTTTCTGAACAATATAATATGTGAAATCACTAATGTAACACATTTATATCATCATTATTAATAGGAAATATAATTGATTTAGTCTATATTAATAATATTTTTTTTTCATATAGCCACAAGCAAAAAAACGTAAAAAATCACAGCATATACACTTTTTTGGGAAAGAAAATGAGTGTCATCATCATAAGTAACAAATAATCCGCACACTGTACATATTCATATTTATATAATAATGATAATTAGCGTATTAATTAATAATTATTTTCATATCAACAGCAGAAATTAAGTTAGTATCTTTTAAAAAAAATTGATGTAATACTTTGTAATGAGTGATATCTGCCGCCGCCATTTTATTTTTTATTTATACTTTATATACGTAGTATATAATTATTTTTAACTTCGTAATATCAATCATATTAACGAATAAAATAATGTGATCAAGTAACGATTTAAACGTGATCATTAAAATTACATTGCTGCACTCAACTCTACTTGCAGTCCCAATTTTTTTTTATCTTAGACACTTTTCCACCAATTAGCAACATGATATGGACATGTAAATTTAACGAATTTTTTCTCCAGTTGCAGAAGAGTGTCCTTTTGAATTTTTACATATTTTTTCTTCACTGTATTTTTATTTAATCTTTTAAAAATACCACAAAAAATTATAGACATCGACTAGGTTATTAAATAGGAACAAGCAGCGTTGTGTTTTTTTAAAAAGAGTTCCAATATTTTTTTTCGTTTAATTTAAGTTAAAAAAGAAAAAAACGAAACACACGGCACACACATATAACTGATGAGCGCACACGATATTAGAAACATTAATATTAATACAATAAAAATGGTTGTAATATTTTTGTCTATGTTTCATATTTTTTTTTTTTAGAAAGAAAGCAAGCGTGCAGTTTTAATTTTTTGTTTATTTTTTTGGCACCTAATTTGTAGTCTATTTACGTAGTTAAGTCTTCCGGTTCCGTTTTAGACGTTACTGATGCTGCTTCTTGGGTTTCTTTGGACCCACTGTACACTTTACTGTCTGTTTCATCGTCAGAAGAAGCTGTGTTGTGAGATTTTAGGTGAGAATCTAGTTCGTTAGAGGACCTAAACGACTTACTACACACTTTACAGTTATATTTCCAAGGCCAGCCTCCAGATGCCTTGGTAGACATGTCTGCAGGCTGGTCGTCGTCTTCACCGATTGGAGAAGGACTCTTGGCTTCGTGATGCTTGTCTTCTCTCTTTCCGTGCCTCTGTCCGTTGTTTTGGTTGCTCAAGGAGGAACCCGGCATCATCATCATCCTTGGAGGAACGACCATGCTGTTGGGGCCCTGGATGACCGATATCTCGTTGAGTTTGGATACAATGGGCGAAGTATGATGCATCAACCCATTCATGTACGGCCCAGCCGCTGAGATGTAGGGATAAAAGAGGTCGGGACGCCGATTGAGAAATTCCCCGTCTTTCGTAGTCATGGGAATGGGTGGCAGATCGATCGACATGCGTCGTCCCCTTCGAGAAGCCTGGTTGTTCCACATGTGGGTTCCCATGTGGACCTTTAGGTTCCCTTTGGTGGTAAAAGCTCGATCGCAAATCGAACATTTAAAGGGTTTGTCACCAGTATGGGTTCGAGTATGGATTTGGAGAGCACTCGCGCTCGAAAAGTTTTTGTTACAGGTATGACAAAGATGTTTGCTAGAGTTTGATGAACTTCTCTTGGGCGAATTAAAATCTTCCTGCGACATCGATCTCTTGAGAATATTATTTTCTTCCGGGGGAGATATCGGCGGCATGGGAGCGGGGGAAGAAGAATCCCTGCCCCCGCTTCCTCCAAAGTTCGAATTCGGGGAAGGATTACTATTTTCAGAGTTTGACGTGATGCTAGATGATGTGGTACGATCACTTCTCTGTTCGAACATGTGAGGTGGCAGGTCTCTAATCTTGTGTGTAAGACTGTGTTGTTTCATGTTACCTTTGGTCGAAAAACTGCGCTCACACTGATTACATCTGAAAGGGCGTTCTTTCGTGTGGCTCCTGTAATGGATCTCCAGGGCGCTGTTACAAGCAAAGGTCTTGTAACATATGTTACAAGTTGTCGTGGTTCTGCCGGCAGGAGATAAGGGAAGTGGGAATCTGCCCAAAGGACTAAAAGGAGCTGGTGACAGAGCGCTCGTAGCCATTGCAACAGTGTTCGTAAGTGCGCTAAGACAACCGATGACGTTGGCCGACGAAACAGGCATCGTATCCGGGGAAATATACGTGTTAGAAGGCGAAGAGATTGGAACGCTCGACCTCGGAGTCAAATCGAGAGCTCCCGAACTGTTGTTATGTTCGGAAGGGGTGTTGCTGTATCTCGAAGGGCTCCGGTACGATGCAGGACTAGGTGTTTCTCGTTTATGCGATCTGGGAGATGGTTCCGAACCATCTTCCTCATCCGAACTCGAGTTGTTGCTGAGAGGTTGATGGTTTTCTCGTTCTCTGGAAGGAGATCGAGAAGGAGAAGCGCATTTTTCTGGTAGTTTGGGTGAGACAGATCTGGCTCTAGCAACCTGAGATTGTTTTCCTTCTCCTTCCACTTTGACAATAGCTTTTGTTATAGCCGTGTATGACGAAGTAGCTCTTATAGAATTGTTTATCGATCTTACTTGGTTTTCCAGAGCCGTGAGGGATGAAGAGAAACTGACCGAGGATGGGGGAGGAGTGGTAGATGGTGCGATGACGTCGGGAGAACCGCTTCTAAACGATTTTTCGTCGTCTTCTTTGGCGTCATCTTTCTCGGGAGTGCTCTTGATGACAGTATCTTCCTCTTTCTTAAGGTTTTCGGGAGGATCGGAGTAGAGGATGTTGGATGGAACGTGATGGGGCTTCATGAGCGAAGGAGAAAGGGGAATTCTGGACATCATCATTTGGTGATGATGGTGATGAGCGTGATGTCCGAACATGGAAGGATGTATCATCATTCCCCCGTGGTTAAAGGAGGGACCAAATTCTTTGACTTCGGCGGCTTGGATCTGCTCCGGCGTCAGTTCGATAGGTTCTCCAGTGTGCATCTTGATGTGTTGTTGAAGGACTAAGGCGTTTGTAAACTTTTTGTGACACACAGGACATTGATGTAAAACTCGCATAGGGGGCTTGATCCTATGAACTCCCATGTGCGTCTTCAAGTTTCCTTTGGTCGTAAATGCTCGGCTACAGATTTTACACTTGAATGGCCTTTCCCCAGTATGTGTACGATAATGCATTTGCAACGCGCTCTTGCAACTCAGAACTCTATGACAGATGATACACTGGTTCGGGTCCGTCAGCTTGTGCTCTATGTTGTCCACCAACTGTTGAAGCTTCATAGTTTCCGAAGTCTTCGTCACTTCTATCAACGTTTCCCAAGCGTTATCGTTACTTCCAGGCTTCGGAAGCAACGGAGTATAGATTGCCGGGTCTAGACACGGATCGTGAGGATTATTTGAAGGGTGGGATGGAGTGGACGAAGGCAGTCCGGGACTCGAAGTCGAAGAGGATAATCCGTGATGAGGGGGAGGTTGGATCATTTGGGACATAAACGAAGGAGGGGTAGATTGAACTCGAGGTGGAAATCCAAGAGTCGGTCTCAATCTAATCTCTTGCTTTTCGTCTCCAATAAACATATCGCTAGTGTCCATCCCATCCATAGAATCTTCGCCAAGTCCAGGAGACATGGATCTATCTAAATCCTGACTTCGTACCGATGCCGGGTCTTCGAAATACGAACATTCGGAACCTAAATTGTCTAGAGAATCGTCGCTCATCTCTGGATTATGAACGGGCGACTTTGTGAGTTCTAGAGGGGTCTCGCTGGGAGGAGGCGTCGTCGGCATGTATTCGTCGTTCGAATGCATTTCGTCTTGTTGCATCGGCGACGGAGAACGGGGAATATGATCGACGTCGGGAGGGGAATGAGGTGCGACCATGGACAAGGGGAGATTGGGCGAAAGCGGGGAATCGGAATGACTTTGGGCTTCCAAGGGTGGATGCAGACTGTCGAGATGTTCAGGAATGGGGTTTGGGTTCATCTTGACGTGGGGATATTTCTGTCTGTGTCTTTGGAAATGTACTTTGAGATTGCCTTTGGTTGTAAAACGGTTTCCACACACGTTACATTTAAATGGGCGTTCTCCTGTGTGAGAACGAAGATGTATCTGTAAGGCGCTGTCGCTTCCAAACACCTTCCCGCAGTAGCGACACCTATGCTTGAAGAGTGGTCCATCCGATCGACCCTTTTCCGATCCTTTCTTAAAGTGAAGGTCGTTTGCGAAAGTGCTGGATAGGAGTCCCTGAGTGGCGTTATTTAGGACCTGTTGGAAGGGATAGGAAAGATAAATTAATTACTTTTTAAATATAAGACAGGCTACTACAGATACAAAATCCTGAAAGCAACTTATTTAAACACAAAGACAGGTACGTCAGTATTTACAGATACAAAATACTTTTCAGATACAAATTTACATAAGTGTACTTTTTTAATAATAATAATTTTCCCAAATGCCAAGGAAGAGAAAGAGTTGAAAAGAAGAATTAAGTTAGTTAGAATTGTCGGGAAAAGACCTAATTAGGACCCAGTTAGGCGTTCGGGAGGATTTGAAGGCTAGATGGGAATGAAATAATTTTTCCCTCGTTTTGATACGAGGAGGAGTTCCACCTTGCTGGTGGGAGACAAAGAATAAAATAGATCTTATAATTTTATTTAAAAGGTAATTTTTATGTTGTAAGAGTATTTTGTATTTATGGATTTAACAAAATACTTAGGACTTCATAAAGCTAGTACAGATGATAGTATAATAAAAGTATTTTAGATACTTTAACTAAATAAGTTACTTGCGATCCATACCTGTTGGGTACTGCGCTGCAGGAGTTCTAACGAGTTGATCGGTTCTTTGATGTCGCTTGCTACGTTTACGCCTAGAATGGCTGGAGCGGTGGTGGCTATGGCCGGGGACGATATTGGAGCTCCCGCCGAAGTTGAACTGAGGGCCGAGCAGCTGCTGGTGCTGCTGCCTTGAGGGGGTGAAACTACTGAAGCTGCTTGAGACGTTGGTAGGGCAGGCGGCATTCCACCTCCTGCCCCCATCCCGTTTCCCGGAGCCGGTGAAGGGGCCGGAGTGGATGACGCCGTGGGTGGGGAAATGGACGAGGGCGCTTTCTGACCAGTCACTATCTGCTGCTGGATCTGTTGAATGAGCTGCAACTGCATCAATTGTTGCTGCTGAAGATTGTAGAGAGTCGATTGTAGCAGTACAATATCTTGACCTTTGTTTTGGTGAGCGGGTAGAGGCTGTTGCTGCATTGCTCCACCTGGTGTTCGAGCTCTGTTTCCGCCGTTGGCAACGCTACTAGTGGTCGACGTGCAGGTGTTTACGGTTGCGATGCTCATCTCGGGAACAACTTGAGAAGAGAAGTAGAAGGGGAAATTGTGTGCGGCACCGAGCTGAATAGGGTTACAGAGACCTATTGCCTTTGCCTTTATGGCGTCTCTATCGTCTATATCGGGGGCGTCTGGTTCTTCTTCCACTTTCGACTTGAACGGCCTCGTTCCTTCGATTTTATCGTAAGATTCTACTTCGTTGTTATTGTCTAAATCTTCCTGTCGCCTGTGAATGACAAACTCTCCGTTCATCTCGCCAAACGATTTTTCGCCAAACGTTGTTCCGTCTTCCGTTTCAGAATCGGAGAATTCGTCTTGTGTGGCGCTTTGGTTAAGGTACTTTAGGTCGCCTCCATCAGTAGGAGAACCGTACTGTACGACTATCTTTCTACTGCAGGTTTTCTTGTGGACGAGAAAGTCTTCGAGACTTGGTAACTGTTCTCGGCAGCGACCGCAAATGTGTTCGTCTCGATTCGGAGTTTCATCGTCACTCGTACTTGCGGTTCCTGTTCCTGTAATAAATAAAAGAATGAATATTTTAAAATCCCTGTATGGAATAATATGATTATCTTTTAAATTATCAACTTTTGGGAACGAATTCTCATCATTGTAGGCCTGTATATTAACATCCCTTGAGTGGGAAAACAATAGTCATCCCTATGTAATATAATAATTATAATAATTAATAATTAAACCAATGCAATGCTTTATGCTTATCTTCGTAATTTAAAAGTGTAGCTTAAGAGTAATCTTTAAACGCGTAACACCGGTTATAATCTTGAACTGCAACATCAATGAACAGTTCTGTTCATTGATGCTATTATAAAAGTATAATATTATAAAACTTATTATATAGTATTATAATACAGACTGTTCGGTATCTTAACAGAAGCAGCAGCAATCTCGAAATCTTAAAATAAATTTTAAACCTCTTTTGGAAGAACAAAGCGTAATATATATCCACTTTTAAGAAGTTTCTTCTGTATTATAGCAAAGAAGTTATATCGAAGATTGCAATTGAAGACAATAATCATCAACAAAGATTCTTATAGCTGGAGCTGCAGAGAGTCGAGAAAAAGGAAAAATATGAGAAAGAGAGCTGAGCTCGAGTTATAAGGAGAAACTCGGGGTAAAAAAAAAGGAGAAAAGGAAATAAATTACGATATGGCCGTTGCAGCTACACAGTGAAACCACTTTCGGTCCAAGAAAAGACAAAAAAAAAAATAGCGAGGACAGATCGCCAAGAGAAATGATGTCGTAAAACCCCATATCGTATAATATATCTCTTATTCTCTCTGCTCTACCAAAGTCGAGTGGCCGCGCTCTTATAACGTGTAATTCGAGGCCGGAATGTCATTTTCGGTGGGTAGATTATGTGATGAAAACTTTCGTTGGAAATCATAAATCTAGCAGGGATGACCAGAAAAAACTTTTTTCCCCCCATTCTTCTAGTATAAGTATTAAAACGGATGATCAAATCTTTCTAATATCGATGCTACTGTGGATGTGCTCGGAAGATCAATAAATTTTTTTTCGTATAATTTAATCTTTATCGTGATTAAAAATGTTTGGCTTAAATTTTTATTACCGTACCCACTTTATAATATTTTAAGCTTCAAGTATATTTTATTGTTATACCGATTCTTTATAGAACTTTATAGGTTTTGAGGTTTTTAATTATTTTCTAATCGAGTTTAAGATGACATGAGCATTTTTCAAATTTTTAAAGAATCATTTTAGAACATATTTTTACTTTTTTTTTAGAGCCAAATTAACATCCTCTCCAAGCACGATCTCCCATGTTAATTTTCTATTGGAGTCGCAACTTATGTGTCACAACGATCAAGGAATTATACGAAGTCGTACCACCAAAACCAAAATCAATAAAAAAATGAATTATAATTTTTGGTTTCCAAACTCGAACCTTTTACTCTAAGCTAAGCCATAATGCCTTTTTATTCCTACTAGTTGTTACCTGTTTTCCACTCAGAACTCAAAGGTCCGGACCGCATGAGAATTCTCTTTTGAACCGGTCCAGATTAACCCGCAGTATTATGTCGATATCAAATTCCGGAAATTCCAATCTCCCAAAAATTTCTCCGAAAATTTTGAAAAATAAATTGGGTCCTATTCTTAATTTTTTTGGAGTTTGCTATTACGTTGAAAACCACTGAAATGAAACATTACCAAATACTTTATGAAAATTCCAATAATTTTTTGCAATTTCGAACTAACATAACTTAGTCATGAAGATGAACTGTCGATTCTGGTTTAAAATATCAGAAATTCACAGTAAATTGAATAAATTTCAAGTTTTTGAGGGAAGATATAAATTTCAAGTTGGTAAGTCTATCTTGAAAATATAATTATCTTTTTTTTCAGAATTGATTTTTTTTTCTGCAACTGGGTTTGGGTTAATGCCAAATTTTTTTCCCCCGCTGGTCTGTGGAAAACTTACACCCATACACGTATAATAAAGATTTTTTTTTTCTCGGGAGCATAAAGACTATATGTTGGTAATTATCCGAACTCATCTTTTTCTCTAATATATGTAAAACATATACCGGTACAAGAGAGTTTTGGTTTTCCTGATTTAGACAAGTTTTTGTTGAGCAGCAGCTTATTACAAACATGTGGACAAAATGTGAAAATGTAACTTATAAGATTCATGTTGATGAAAATAAAAGAAAAGTTATTGCTTTAAAGAGCAGATAACAAACACATTTTGGACTTTATTTATTGCATTACTTATACTAACTTACTTTTAGAATAATTTTTTTTGTGTTTTGCAGTTTTTCCAAAAAATAATTCTTTTTGTAGAAAAAAATTTTGACTCTTAAAATAGGTCTAGTCTGCGAAAAATATATGTCCCAAGATTTAGACATATTTTAAAATAAAAACAAAAAATATTTTCTCCTGATTTTCATGAAACAATTTTTTTAAGGAATATAGTCGAGTAAATTCAGTAATTTTAATGCCTATTTTTGATAATAGGAGTCAGAAAACAAATTCTTTTAACACCTATACCTGAGCCAATTTTGCATCAAGGGAAATATAGCATAGAAATTCGAAAAATTCTCCTTCATGCTTTATTTTCTTTTAACTTACGAGAAGAGAGCAAAGCAAACAAAGGCCGAAACTTTTACCAGCCTCAGCGTAACTTATTCGAATGCTGTATGGGTTCAGACTTCAGAGACAAGGGGTTATAGCTGGTGCAAACAAAGCGCAACTTCCATATTCTTAACTGGCGAGTCTCTTCAATATCTACATTTCGAATATTTCTCTTTTAAGACCACCCAACTTCTTATGAAATAGTATGACAACTTGAGAGGTCAGATTAGGACCAGAAAGATATGTTTCCCAACACGATTATTAATGCCAGATTTTGGCATCCAATTATACGTAACTCGAAAATAAGAATGGTCTATACAGTCATTCTTCCTGTCCTCGAAATTTTATGCTATGTATATCCGCATACATTGTCGGATTTTAGCAGATATGAAGTTGTGCCATTTTTTGTTATTTCTAACTCTCATAACTCAATCACGACAAAACATGGATGAGTGAAAAGCGAAACGCCGAAAATATTTTCGAGACACGTGCGCGACCATTTTTATGCGATGTGTTCCGTTCCTATCTCTTGGCTCTTTCCTCTATTTGCATTGTTGCAATGATATTGTGATTTTTTTTCGTAAGGTCTCTTGCTCGATTATCCTCGATAGTGTATGTTATGTAGGTAGTTACATAGGTACAATAAAATATATCTTACTGTACCGTATTTACTTATTTTTACAGTTCCTTAATTTTTTATCCTTTTGCATTTCTGGCGACATTTCTGCTGGGGTTATGAAACCAAACCTATGCCACTGGATGAACTTTTACCACTATCTTATTAATTGGACCAATTTTGTAAGAAATGGTATAGAGTAACTCATCTTATTTCATCATAAATAATGTAGTTTTGAAGGGGGAGTTTTGAAGATGCAGATAGCAAGGGATTCGACAAATGAACATTGACAGTGGAGTCACACCAATAGGCTATTTGCGCTTACATTTCTGAATTCTGAATTCAATTTTGCATCAAAATTGAACTCTCCTCCTTTATCAAGTATTCGAATGAGAAGCCTAAGTAGGAAAGAAATGAAAGTACAAAAATTTCTAATGCTTAAATGTTAGATATTATTAGCCTAACTTATTGTAAGCATTTGACCCCTATATATTCGGATATTCAAGCAAGAAGAAATTGGAATTGGAATACCGAATGTGGAATGCAGAAATGTAAACGAAAGCCTAACTTATCTGACGTTAGTTAGGTACTTAATATCCATTTGTGACCTTGTCTAAATATTCCGTAATATCAACATTAACTTATCAGCAATTTACAAAATAACAAGATAAAACCATGCTCTTCGCTGTATACGTACAGACAGTACAGTTATATTATAGTTATCAGTATGAAAGTAAAAGTATGTACTCTATTATTTAAAAAAATATCATTTTTCAGAATAATTATAAGTTAATAAATTAAAATTTTATTTTTACACATTATTTTAATCCTTATACCTGCATATAAAATACAAACTTCTGTAAATTTGTAATTTTGTCACCAGTCATCACTCAGTCATCATTCAACAGTTTTTTCCAGTATCTCTCGTATAACTTTGCCTACATACGAGTAAGTTTATACAGCAAATTATAGTTCCAAGTTTTACTATAGACACACCTAGGTTCGAACCTCTGTTTTCTCGTCAACATCCTGGCTCTCAGCTTGATTTTTAAGACTTTGTTGATAACGTAATATACGAGAAAGTTGGTAGAATTGAGTTATCGCTATGAATGCATTTACACTGACCAAACCCCAGTTCTTAGGTATGATGACCACCGAGTACCTTGCCCAGATGACTCCTGTGCAACCAAGTGTAGTCGTCTGTCCTATACTTAACTTCTCCACTGGTCTTGACAAATCTCCTATGCCTGCTACCACCAAACCCCATTTTATAACCGGGGCCCAGAAAAACACAGTTTTTGGGCCTGCCGCATGATTCCACATAGGAAGTAAACGAGGTGGCACTATTTTATCCAATTTGCTTATAACTCGACGATATACTACCGTTGCCATATTTTTTTCTAAATACGAAAGTTAGCAAAAAAACATGAATTTAGAAAAAAGAACACTTCTGACTATAACTGTGCGCAGCAGTTGCCACCGTAGCTTATGCGTAGGATATACGCTTTTAGGCCAAGGTCATGGCCAAGGTGCGCTGGGACGCTATGTGGACCAGTTATGACGCAGTGAATGGAGATGTAAAATACAGCGCCATACTGTACTCTACTTGACAAAAAAAAAGTCAAAATTTGTCGTACAATAGTGGTTTGAATAATATAACGTATACATATCCTATAAGATCTGCGATTCAATTTCCGGCGCGGGGCTGGTAATAATTTTGGGTTAGTGAAAATCTTGATATAACTTAGTGGCAGCAGAGTTTAAACCGATGTCCCTATGTGTATAAATGATTACAGGTAGTAGATTCCTTTGCTCTCTGCATATTAATACGGTAACCCTTACGTCAGGGGTGATATCTCCCCTGGCCATACAACTACCAGGAGCGGCCTCCTACAATTTTCTAAGAGTAAGTTATATGGACTATGGAGAGCAGCCGTTGCAAAATAAACTCAACTGGCTTGTCTGATGTATGCTAATGCCAGTTTTTAAGTTAAAACGGCGCTCCATAAGATTTTGTGAAAAAAGCTAGTCCAGAAATTTCGCTCCAACGTCAAGTTTTGATTTTCGTTGTATAGCTCACCGCGAAGTTATAAGAAATCAAGTTATGTTCATTCTGTAGACGAGGAGTACGGTATGGTTTATCTTAATCGGAACACAAAACAAAAGTTGAATATACGTATGATCATTCTCTAACCACATTGTTTCCCTCACACATGCAGAATTATAATACCCAATATGTCCGTGTAACTGTATTATACGGTGTGAAAACACAAACGTAAAAATAGCATTAAGTGCCCCAGACTTCACAAGCGCTCTCCGCTGTTTGGTGTTTTTATTTATTTATGTACACAATTCCACCGGAGCACGAGTATATCATCAGACAGCAAAACCCATGATGGTGGAAGATCTCTTAAATCTCTCTTATATTCAACTATGTAGACAGGACACCGGTTCTACTTAATTATACCGGAGTTAACGCCGCCAAGACAAATGCCAGTCTTCCAATTTTCATGTGTGCAGTGCTTGCAAGCGTTGGTATGAAATAAAATGGAAAACTTTCCCTGTGGCCCCCCTTATTCCTCTAGCAGCGGTTTCTCTACATAATATATATCTAAAGTTTCCCTTGGTCTCGTGTGAGGGAGCATTACATCCATGCATCAAAAGTCGTAATTTGAACAGTTTTTCATGCCGACACAAAAATATTGTTGCATGTGACAAGCCTAAACAAAGTTATTTGGTTGCAGAGAGTGAAAGTTAGTCTGACATCACATTCGTATAACTTAACTTTGAGATTGCATGGCTGTGTGTAGGTGTATAACTTATTATTATAACTAACTTTAGTATCGATGTAAAGACTCGATAATAATGTTGTTGTAGGCTACGTATAACTGAGATTTTTTCTTCATCAAGAAAACACTCACAGTTTAAAAAAATGGATTGATGCTATGAGACAGTTTTGACGAAACTTTAGACAACTTAGGAGAAACTCTAGACATTTTAGAAGAAAATTTAGACAGTTTAAGAGAAACTAGACAGTTTCGAAAAAACTTTAGACATGGGTATAGGAGAAGTTTGGGAGAATCTTAACAAGACGCAAGCAAGAGGCAACTATACAAGAGACGGGAGTCAAGGAGATTTTAGGCAAATAGGCAACCTATGCCTATTTGCCTCCTGTCTTGCAGTTATCTAGCTCTTGCTTCTTGCATAGTTTTTTCTCTCTTTCAAAATGTGTTTTTAAGAGGCAAGAGACACATGCAAGAGAGGTAAGACAAGTTAGTAAAGAAGACCATTGAATGTACGAGTATATACTAAGTTATTCTACTTGTCTTCTGCCTCTTGTAGTTATCTCTAGCCTCTTGTAAAGTTTTCCCAAACTGTTCTTTTATGCACAATTATTTTTGCACATGTTAGGCTATTATTCAAGTAAAATTATCATACTTCACATTATTATAAAGTTTTCAGGTTTTTCTTGTATGTTTTAGCTCTGCATTCACTTATGTCTAAGAGATTTAAGTTATTATTAAAATTCAAGTTTATATATTTTGTATATCCCTCTTAAAGAAAGTAAGTACAGCATAGACAAACGAGGGCGCTGACAATTTGCCAATTCATTATTTCCTCATGTTTCAAAATGCTTGGAATGAAGATGAATGTTTTATCGACTTCCAAATTGTTTGCATCAACGTAAATCAAAATAAAACAAATGCTGCAATTTTCATATAAATGCCACCGACACTCTCTCAAAGTCTTTTTGAAGAGAGAGCTGCATGCGGCATATGAAGCTCCTCGGTATTATAAATGATAAAATGTGTCAAGAAAAATTTTGGATGATTTCTTAATGGAGTCGGATGCACGAAGAGAAAAAAGCCAAAAAGAAATCCAATAGTCGTTTTATGTAATTCGTATGTTATTGCATAAGTAACGTAACAAGACGGTTTACGTTTTGTGTTTCTTCTTTTAACGACCACGCCACACTTCCCGTTATTTTTACTATTTCTACTACTGTGGCTATAAACGCCGATGCCAGGGGTTTGAAGTTTTCAATGTATGGACTCAGTAATTTTAAGTAAACAAACAACAATTGATGAAATTTCAACCGAAAGTTATTCGAAAAGTACCGGTAAGTTTATATACAGAATATTATCTAAAAACAAAATCTATCTAGGTCCTGTAGGACTAGTTGATTTGCATCATTTTGACAATAAGGAGTTTGTTTACGTTTTTTTATTAGCACTTTTTTGCCCAAAAGGATGCGACCCTTTAAGGGGTCCAGAGCAATAGGAGATAATTATTATAAGATACACAGGACATAATTAAACCTCTTTCATAAGAAATATAGAGTCTTCTCCTAAGGAGTTATATCATCCAAAAATGTCTACCAGCCTCGACCGGGATTCGAACCTGCTATTTTGGTATCTGTAGAAGATTTTGTGTTACCTCCTCCCAAGTTAGGACTCTCGGAGCCTGCTTCAGCTATACAAAATCTTTTTTCTACCATTTTCTTATACTACATTATTATGTTCGTATATAACTTAATTGGTTCGCCCTTCTTAAAATTCAGTTTTCCGCCTTAACACAACCTTCTTATTTAAATTATTTACATGATTGCAGAAAATATTAAGGCGTTGCCCAGATTAAAAGTTATGAATTTTTCTATTCGCTGATACTGTATGATAGCAGAAAGGCTAGAACGTCCCACCCAACGTCTAGAAAAATCAATAATAATTTCATATTATTATCATATTTCATATTTGCGGTGTAGCAAATTCATAACAGATGGCGTTACTATACCGTATCATGAGAGAAACGGAACATAGAGTGAGAGAGTTCGTATAATATCATCATAAGTTATTAAAAAATTGAAATATTTTCATACAATGGCGTATAATTTTGGGTCCTATAAACCTAGATCATTTTGAAAACTTGGAACTCGTAAAGAGAAAAAAATCTGCATATTATGATATTATCATAGAGTAACATAGGATAGACTAAATAACAGACTAGTTCCAACATGGAACTTCACACTGATTGTTGTTTTTGACGGGCCGTTTTGGCAGGTGTTTTTCTATTATAGTAAAAACCGGTAAAAACAAAAACAATTAAAAATTAAAATAATAATCTTGATTAAATTTACAAAATTATATCAGACAACTCAGGGTAACCAACACAATAATAAAATTATTTACTCCGTATTTTTTATACCCTATATAGACTATTTTGCTGGGGTATTTATACCTATATCTGGTAAGGCACATATCGTATAAAATACACTTCCGGCTAGCGTTTCCGGAAACGATAATGCTCATGTGCAGATAGATGCGCAATAGCAACTTGTTTACATTGCCATGGCGAAATAGTCTATGTACAGTATAAGATCTCCAGAAGTTTTTTCAATAGCCTAATACAATGTAATACATACACCGGTACTTTAAGTTACATAATTTTTTAAACTAACTTAAGAATTTATTTTTGGATTAATAATAATTATTTTACCGAATTTTCTGGATACGAAGTATATACCGGTATAGGGTTAAATGTAAAAAGTATGTTTCCCTTACAAAATGGATATTTGTATAAGGGAAACATATTTTTAACAGTCATAATATCCTGAAAATTTGGTAAAAACACGATTGATGCGAAAATAATTAATTTCATTAGTTAAAAAAATTAAGTGAAAGTAATTAAGTACCGGTATATAGGATAAGAATAAGATTATACAAGTCGATTTACAGACTCATATTTTAAATTTATACTACGTTACTCGTATTATCGTACGGTTTATGACAACTGTTACTTTCAAACAAAACCTGTCAGGTAAGATATATTTTATCTCTTCCCTTTAATTCCATACGTTTTATTTCTCAGTCTATAGCTGAAGATGCTTCTGAATGAAGAAAACCTACATCTCAGTAAATGCTAATACGTTAATATTACCTCTCATTTTTTATTACCAATAAAATCACTTTATGGCATAAGACATGATGTAGAAATGGCACAAAATATTCTGACAACCTATTATTATTAAAACTGCCAATCAAAAATTAAATTATTCTAATATTATGAAATGACAATTCTTTTACTAATCAGACGTGTGGGTAGCCTATATAAAAATAAATTAAAACTTTCGATAAAATGCCAGATATTATAAAACTTATAAAAAAATCTCATATACCGTATTTTATTTAGAAGAAGAATAACATCAGAGATTGTGCAAAATGACATTTCAAAGTTATTTTTTATAACATAAAATGAATAATAATATGATCTAATTTTGACTTAAAACTGTAATTTAAAAAAATATGTATATGACGTAACTTTAGCTAATAATAAAATTTGTAGATATAGGGCCTACAGTAAGTTAGTTAAACTGAATTATTCATTACAGCTTTTATTTTTTTTAAGGAAAAAGTATAAATAATAAGTATAATAAGGTAAAAGTAAAATCCATAAAACAGGAAAAAAAAATTTAATATTACTCTAATTAAAGATAAATGAAACATAATATAAATTATTTTTTGTATTATATTTTACTTTTAAACTAGAACATTATTTCGTAATACTGCATGCTCATTAATAAATATTAAATAAAACACACGTTACCATTTAACTTATTTCGACACCAAAGAATGTATTTATTATATTTTTTCTGACGAGTTTTGTGAAATCGATATAGTTATAAACATTAGGAAAAACATTTTTTTTACAAAACGGTATGAAATGGAAAAACGTGTCAACAAAAAAATGTAACAATGGCAGACATGTCACGTTTTTGATTGTATCAGTTACTTAGTGTTAAGAAGGTGTGAGAGAGGTATAACTCTTACCGTATATCCGGAGAATTCATATTTCTTATAAAATTCCATCATTTAATAATCAATGACGATATAAAAAATATAATTATTTTTAATAAGTTAGCCCGAATCCCGATTTGATATTGATCTTTATTAAGTTATATTTCTTGAAATGAATGATTTTTTTTTCTAAGTCTTCTTAGAAAATAGATTGCAATATATACGTAGTGAACTAACTTAGTGAACAAGTGAACATTCCTCTATTATGGTGATAGATGAACATTAACTGATACCAAATTCTATACTTAATTCTTTGAACGGGGGAGTAATTTCACACTTAATTGCTGGACTGGAATTCCTATAACCTATAGCCGTAAGTTAATAGGAAAAAAATGACCATTAATATCGGTAAAAAAATTATTGCCATAAATGCCCTTTACAGTAAAGTTACAAATCCTTATAATTATTCTACAGTAGGCTAAGTTAAACTCATCAGAGATGTTACACTTACATAACTAAACTATAATTTATTTAAAGAACTCCTCTCGTACTCATGCACATGCTCTTATAAATGAGCATAAACGGTTAATTTTGTAACATTTTTGTAACTAAAAGATTAGGATTTTTATTAGCCTAGGCTATAGTATTATGGATTTATTGTTATTTTAAGTGCCAAGTTGTTAT
>JAQGBM010000047.1:0-20492 GCA_034698405.1 Symphylella vulgaris | reverse complement strand
AAATTATTTTCAAAATTTTTTAAAAAAAAAAAAAACTCCGGCCCCCCTCAATCTTTTTTTTTTTTTTTTCTGGATCCTCTCAAACTTATTACCTATTGGCAATTTGGCACAGTTGTTTACGTTTGTTTTCGTGATTGCAGACGATTCGTTCCCAACAACTCGACCGGGTCAATTCGTTCTAGCAATAATAATTATTCGTACCCGGACAATTGGTCGCCCGGATAATCCGTCTAAAAAGGTTCGTACGAGCCTTGTTCGGGTACAAGTTGTTGGGACCAGTTTCTGGGTACGAAATTTTGGATACGAATTATTATCGGGGCCGAATAATAATTGCTCAGGAGACCAATTGTTTGGATTGTTGAGGACGATCGAGTAGTTGGGAACGAGTCTTCCGCAAATCGGTTTTCATGCCCTAAAATTGATATGGAATGGATATAATTTAGTTTTTCATCACACCTATATCCAAACCTCCTTTAGATGTATGTTTATAATGCCTCTATTTTTATTTCTGAAATATTTCTTCTCCCAAACTACAATACTGCCGCTCTTAGCCAAAAGACCATATTATCTGCTTTTTCATTTTTTCATTAAAGTCCTGAGCAAAATCGTTTTTTCTTGTAGTAAGAGGTGTTTTAATGTAGTTACGGGTTTTTTTTACTAGCTAAATTAATTATTCTAGAATGCAAAATTATGGTCGTCTGAATTATTTCATCATATACAGTTTTTACCACGAATTTTTTAGCAAATTAAGAACGAAAAATATAAAATGCAGATACGGTCTATTGACTAAGAGCGGCAGAATGGTTATCGTAACACTATTTTGCTACATCTTCTATTCTGAAAATAAACATATTACTAAGAAAATCGGCAGCTGCAATTTCTGCACATTGAAAATATGCAATACATTTTCTTGGAAGAAGTGAAATCTGAATATTATGTACATTATTGATCCAGCCATGACTTTTTTCTTCTGATTTAAATAGATTTCCAAACTTTGCAATAGTCATATATATGAGCTCATACTCTCTCTCTCTTTCGATGTTTGCGCGTACGCGTACATTATACTTTTTTAAACCAATTCATCGATTTTTCGTCTATATTATTTCGGAAGACATATACGCGTGTACGCTTTCACTCTATCGCGGTTGCTGGCGAGGTTAAAAATAAGATTTTTACCCAAAACAGCAGCGCAGCACAAGCAAATGGAAAATATAAGCTTATCAAAACCAGACCTCTCCGGGCGTTGTAACGTCTCAACTCTTTTACTAGATCCATTTTTGTTTTCATTTTCGAGACGCATGCATTATATTACTATATTTGATGTTGAATATACAGTAAGTACAGTATATATACGATATTATATATGGTCTAATGTATAGGCAAAGAGTGGAGCTGCAGTACAGGCTTATACTCTTATGCCGTAATAGTCTAAACTCTAAACTCTAGTATACCGTAAGTAAGTATACCGTATATAACTTATATCACGTCATAATGAATTCTTGCTTGATGCAAAAAAAAACTCTTGAAAATAATCAAAATATTCAAAGTGAAGAATATTTAATAAAATAAACAATTACAAAGTGAGGGAAGAAGGGTTGTTTATTTAACGTCGGCCTAATTCTGCTACTAAGGCTTAACATCGACGCCAGGGGATGAGCCTTCACCACCTTCCTGAGCCAATTTTGGGCCAGGGACAGGATTTACAGACCTATATGAGGGTTCTTTATCTGAAGGAAGGCTGGCACGTTACCTCTAGACCAATGGCGTCGGCAGGGAGAAAGGATTAAGTGAATATATGATTTCCCCTTTTAGTTCAGCTTCTTATTATTACAATGTGGTGCAATGTAAAGAAGCCTGACTAACTAAGTTTAGGGGCATCTTTCTTTCCCAAATGTTGGATTTCCTCTCCTAGTTTACAGGTACACAACTACTAACTATATTAATAATAAGAATAAGAAGCTACGGATGCCGTTTGTAAACAGAGGAAAGCACAAAATAGCAGCTATAAAGTATTTTTTTAAGCCCAACGACATCATAAGTATACCAGATAGAAACATTCACTCCGGCCCCCTGTGTGTTGACCTGCATGCGGTATGTACTGCATGGGTTCGATTCCCAATACATTCCATGCAGGTCAATACAGGGGGCCGGAGTGGATGTTTCTATCTGTTATTTATGATGTCATTGGGCTTTAAAATACTTTTAACTTAGATCTCTAACTCGTAAGTTAAAAGAGATCTTAGATCTTTCTCTATTTATGATTTGTAAAAAAAATTACATCATCTTTTAATTAGCAATGAATTATTGTTGACATCATTAACAATAATTTCTGGACAAGCAAAGGGCACCGAATTTTGATTTTAGTTACATTTCTTGGAAATTTCTGCCCCAACAATTAGGTAAAATGGCCACAATCAAACGTTTTTGCAGCTTGTCTTCCTATGAAAATACTCAACCAATTTTCAAAATATTTTATTTTGTAGATTTTTTTATATTGGCCAGATGAATACCGTATTAAGTTATTTCTCCTTTAAATTTTTTTAAGTTTGATCTGTTTTTTTATTATATTTTTTTATTTAGAAGCCAACGATGATTTTTTGACGACTCCGTAGAAGATGGGAGGGCGCTGTAGGAAATTACCGGTATCTAGCTAGACATTAAGGGACTATCTTGGGATGAAGCTAGAAAACTGGCAGACCGATAAGGGGAAATGGAGGAAACTTGTGCAAAGCGGAGATACATTTGAACGCTTCAAAGCAAATATAACGTATGTATCAGAAGTAGCTGCACAAAATGTAATAACGTCAAAACACGTGAAAAACTTTAAATATGTGTGTGAAATTTTTTTCTAATATTCTTTCATTAGTCTAATTTAGTTTTAGACTGGAACAGTTTCAATCGTCAACCTAGAAGAGGGTGATAACTTTTTTTTTCTTAAATGGGTCTGAGACGAGTTTGGACAGAATCAGACTAAATAATTTAACACATTGTGTTAAATTATTTTTTTTTAAGAAGATTTCGGTCGAAAAAATTTTTTTGACATTATTTTAAGATATCCGAATACCAATCCAATTCGCCCCCAGAACCCTAACGGGCCACATTTTTCTCAGCATTTTGAATTCGACCTCTTCATCATTGCACCCTAATGAACAAAATCGACAAATAAATAAAAAAAATCGATGTTTGGATTGTTTGTATCCACCCTGGAGTCTCAGGCCCTATTTTGAGATCCCCATTGTCAAAATTTGTTGATACCAATGTTAATTTACTTAAATAAGAGGATTAGCAACCTGCAGCAACTGGGCCTCTTTATGGGTGCCAGGGTTGATAACCCCTCCCCCAATTTTTTTTTCGTATGGTGCGATTTCTTCAAGTGGAAAAGAGGCCAAAATCAGAAATCAGTGAACAAATTCGCCGGTGAGCGTTCTGGGGGCGAATTGGTTTAGTAAATCTTGAAATTATGCCGTATATAGTTTTCGACTGAAACCTTCTCCAAAAAAATTATATGCTCTCTGATGCTGTCCAAACACGTCTCAGACCCATTTAAGAAAAAAATATTTATAACCCACTTTCAGGTTGACGATTGAAACTGTTCCAGTCTAAAACTAAATTAGACTAATGAAAGAATATTAGAAAAAAATTGCACAAACATATTTAAAGTTTTTCACGTGTTTTGACGTTATTACATTTTGTGCAGCTACTTCTGATCCATACGTTAGCTTACTCCTATACCTAGTATGAAAATCGGCGCCGATTGTCATGCGCGACTGCGTGCATGCCACTTGTAAAAGAAATAAAAGCGAAAAAAGTTATACCGTATGTATAATACGGATATGGTACTAAATTACGATTGCAGGTTACCTGCAGGCTTTGTGCTAAATGTAGATCATTCTTGTTGTTCTTTTGCTTATTTAACACTTAGAAGGCTTAGGAATTTTATTTATGGACCTTAAGATAGAAATTAGAATTGAACACGCACTTCTGTGTTGCTTTAATTACTACAGTAAAGCACCTTTTACTATTTTATGTTTTAACTATAGGTTACACCTACAGTACAAGGTTGTTATCCTAAAATTTCTAACTATATCTCCATAATAATTGATGATGATTGATGGAAATCATCAATTATTATTATGGAGATAGTTAGAAATTTTAGGATAATAACCTTACAGTATAGGACTAGGTGTAACCACGTGGGTGTAACATATAGGCCCCTAGTTAAAATCTGGTTAAAATAGTCAAATGTAATTTACACAAAGTTCCTAGAGTGGCGTATCTCTCGATTTTTATTTGTTTATAAGTTTAAAACTTTACGTGGTGGTCCCGTTACATTCATTTGCTTTCTGCTGCACCCCATCAAATGGAAAATTGAATCAAATTCTTGCACAGATCCAAAATTGTCCGGTATTGTAGTACCGTACAGTCCGTACTTAAGAAAAACATAATAAAGTAGAGCAGAATATCTTGTAGTCAGGGTTTTTAGCCCGCAGTAGCAAGAATAGGACTTATTAAATGTCCTAACTCAGGAGCCTACTGAGAGTAGGCCTAGTTGGTTTAGATGAACACTCCACGACTTGTATTCGATATAACTTAACTCGGTGTCCTCACTATATATTTGACGGTATCTCATCTGCATAAGTTAATCGAGAAGCATCATTGTTTACCTATTGCCGTATAAATGATAAGTAAATATAACACTGTTCTGTTGATGGATTCTAGCTGTCATTTCAAACCTTATATACCACTCAACATTTTAACAAACATGCAAATTAACCTGGGTCACCTGTTCAAAACAATGTGCTGTTTTTTCCGCTATAACTTAGCTGTTACGGCATTGTAAATAAATAATTATTTGTTTTTGTCTGCGGGATAAATGTGACAATTGTCTGCATGCCTAGCCTAGCGGAGGATGCGTCTAATGCATGACCTCATGTATAACTGCGATCTATATTTGGATGACGGGCATGATGCCATGACATCTGCGCCAAAATCCACTCATTTTCCCCATAAATTCCACTCTTATATCGGTGCTTGTTGTGTGGGGGAAGGTTGGGGGGTCACACGTGACGTTAAAACACATGCGTAACACCCTCCACCTCCTCACGCATATTGGGTTTCAAGAAAGAAATCTCGGGGTTTTTTATGTGGTTTGGCTTATAGTAATGTTATTACCGGTACATCTCTATCTCTGATCCCCCTATATATCCCATCATAAAGATGCGAAACGGATGTGTATGCTTTACAAACCTTAAAATAGCGTTTTGATAACGGTTCCCTCTTAATTTATTAATCATGCAAGGTTTTATTATATATAATTTATTCAAGTGTGCACTTAGGCTCGAATACAGCTGTAATTCCACAGTGAATTACGCGATGTTATAGTGAAGGAACCACAAAAAACTTTTATACGAGAGCACCGAAGCTCCGAGATCTGATACGATTACGCTTATAGCAACGAAGTAAAGCAAGGTTTCCGTTACTATACCAGCCCAGCGTCAACGTAGAGAGCGAACAAACTTTGCCCTGTGATTGGTCAAAATGAAAACCCAATTGATGGATATTGTGACCTATTCGCATGAAAACATGTGTTTGCTCGCTAGGTTTTGACTTTGCTGGTAGTGGAAACCTTAAGTTTAAACCCGGCTCAATAACCTATTGCTCCAATGTGCTCCAGACTGTGCTCCAGACCTGTCCTGGGACAGTTCGATAATTATTGTATACCCACTGAATATCACAAAAATTAATGATTATAATCCCGGTATAGAGGCAAGTTGGAATTTTAGGATGCAAAATTGTATTGAGTTTCGATTTTCGGATTATAACTTAATTACTTAAACTTTATTAAAGATTTCGCTTTCATATAGGAACTATATACAAATTTCTGAGACCTATATAGGTCTCAGAAATTTGTATATATCGGAATTGGGAGATAACTTATTATATATAATAAGTTATCTCACAATTTCGATGTTAATAATATACCTAACAAATGCAAGGTTCGCGCTTCACCAGAGACCAGACAATTCTGGTGTCACTCATAATCACTTTAATCATTACAGTGATTATCATTAGTACAATAAAATGATACAGTAGTAAGCTCAATTCGTAAGATAAATTAAGCTAGAATTGTCTGATTCTATAGGTCCTATATTCAATAATGGGAAGCAATTTTTTTTACATATATTATCTTCTTTAAAACTCACTGTACCAGCCTAGTATATATATTTTATTCTTATTTCGGCAAAGAAACCCTAATTTTCCTACGATCACTGTTAACAAAGTACCTATTTTGAAGACGACCGTTGCGCCTCAGGCGATCTACGTTATGTTCGGAGTAGGCTATATAACCTTAGACCAAGTTGTATAACTTAGGAGTTAGTTGAATGCATATTTGCAGATTTATTATTTATAAATTGCACTGTAAATTTTATTGATTTTTTTGCTTTTCTCAATCCTCTGCATCTGCTAAAGATATATTGCTGGGTGTATATTAGTCCAATCTCATAATTATACACTTAAGTTAGCGCAGGAGACTGGAGTTAAAACTTTTGCGAATTTTTGCGATTCTGAGAGGTTGCTGGCGGACGACCGAGGCGAGGTGTGTTATTGGAACATTGACTCGATCCTCAAGGGAAAATAAGAATCTAACAGAAATAAATAATTCAACTGGGATGGTGACTGGTGAAGGTTCACATTTTGCCTCTCTGCATTCAGTTTAATAAATACTCGTATAGTCGTAATTAAATAGGCTATATATATATTATATAATAGCCTACCTATATATACCTCAATACATACAGTATTAGGAACACTCAATGCATTGAATATTGCCTATAAATAATATAAAAAATCACATCAAAATTCAACATTAAAAAACGAGGTCCTATTTATTCACCTACAAATAATTTTATGTTTTATACCGGTTCTGTGTAGGATATCATGGGTATTGGATAAAGTTAGGCCTATAGTCTATAGAAACTTAGCCTATAATAAGTTATACAGTAACATTATGTAACTCATTGTACATAATAATAACCTGGTTAATTTTTGACCATGCGACTAACACTTTAAAGAGCTAAAACATTATTTATCTAGTAAGCACTAAAGTTGTTATATATACATTGTTTGTTGGCCAATAATTAGTGCTAATTGATATTAATTTGACACAGTTTTGTGTTTTATGTCCTAATCTAATCCATTTTAATGCTGTTACGAGTACATAGTACAAATAGGGAATGGCGATATTCAATTTAGTAATTTTTTATCTTTTTAATTTCAGGTTTTAAAAATACCAAAATGTTAATATGACAGTACAAGTAAGTTCTTTTATACATTTTATTTATTTTTTTAAAAGACATTTATTTAAAATCGGTTCAGGCGGATAATTTCTAATTCAGTGGTTTAACAATGTAATTTCTCGCATACACGAAAGTCCCCTGATGACTGCTTGGGTTGCACGCATAACTATACGTACTCATACGTATTACGGCAAAGCCCAGCATGCAGGGGTAGGAGAACGCAAAAAAAGGCGGCTGGATAGCGCTGCGCTGCTCCATCAGAGAAAACAGGGAAATAATTCTGTCGCAGTATTGTGATATCATGAAGTCGGAATGCGCATGCCCGAACTCTCCTCTTTCGATCTGACACAAGCAAAAAGGAGGGAAATGAGGCCAGTATTAAAGAAAAGAAAAAAAGATTAAAGTTATACGAAAATATTCAAATACATTTTTAATATTATTTTAAATTCATTTTTCGGGTTTCCTAAAATTTAATTATTTTAATCTTTTGTTTCTATTTTTATTTGAATTTATTTCGTTCGGGGCGGACAAACGGGAAACTGCCGTGCGCCGTTGCCATGGTTACCAAGTAAAGGTATCGATCTGTGCATTAGTGATCAATGTGGTACAAGCGCTCTGTGACGTCAGCGCCTGGCGCAGACTTGGGGTTGCCCAATATGCGAAAATTAAAGTTACTCATTCATTCGTAAGAAAAGAAGTATATAGCACCGATTGTCTAGTGGTTTCCTAAATCTATCCAAATGTATATTTTTACTAACCTTACAGTAACAAAAATTTTAAACCTGAATATAATTGTTCGAATTCTGGATTTATAAAAATATCGTAACCCTATTTTCATTGCAAATTGTTATTTCGTATTAATTTTGTGTTACGGAGTCTTAGAATTATCATAAAATAATGTAATTATCAATATACAGGAATTCTCTTGGAATTCCAACATACACTTTAGAATACATGTCTGTTAAAATGAACTTAGGGGTGGAATTAGAATTTGGTACAAATTTTATTGAAGTAAGGCTCTACTGCGACCGTTTGGAACGAAGTTAGCATATATAGGTCATACATTTCTAACGTACCTATAAGCATCGGTATTCGTTTCAAACATAGTATTAGAACCATTTTAATAGACGCCATGAATCAATCTGGTAAAGCATAGGCCTTACTTATGAACTTTGACCCTCACTTTGGACCCCTTAAAATTATTAGTTGGTCAAGCAGTAATTAGGCCTACTTTATTTTGGCCTATAAATAGTAAGTATTTTAATGAAATACCGGTACGTTATATTTCTTTATTTTTATATAAATTATAATTTTTCTTTCGATATTTTACGGAACTTTGATAGGTTTTTCCTATGCTGGGTTAGTAATACATATATGTAAACGTAAGCCTAATTTAGGTCATTTCCGAAAAGAGTTGGCAGTCTCGGAGTAGTTCGGCAGCGCTGAATAGCAAAACGGATATATCCGAGTGCTGTGGCTGATGTTCCCAGTCTTGAACATGTGATTCGTTTTGCTTTTTTCCCCTCGGCTATCGAAAAGGTTGATTGGGTTGGTGCATCCATACAATTCTCCCCTGTCCTTGAAAAATTAAGACAAGTAACCTCGTTGTCAACATGTAGCTGATTGAAAAGGAAGCACCTTAATACTACCCCACCAGCCAAATTTTTGATTGATTAAAAGAAATTCCTGAGGTGATTAAAATAAGGCCCCGAAAAACCGTCAAACATTAGGAATATTATCCAACGTGTAGATTCATGGCAAGCGCCATGTTTAGTGCGCCATTTTGTGCCGGTATTGCCGTAAGTATTAATCTTATTACGATCGTTAAGCCTTATAGTAGTACCAGGTTTTGTACTTTAAAACCGGAAAGACACCTTAAAATGTCGGGCTTTCCCCATTTCTCACTCGATGGAGGTAATACGGAAGTTGCCAAATTGGCTCTGAAACATATTGTTTGACGGGACTGTTATAACATATTTTGACTTAAACGTAGACAAAATGAATTTAATTTTGGATTCGTAAAATAAGAACTGACGGGTAATTTTATTAGAGCTAAAAATATGAATTACTAATGTGTAAGTCCGGGTTAGTCATACGCCACGTATGAAATCGTTTGAGCGTAGGAGGGTGTGAAATTATGTTTAAAATGAAAGTTTACGGAAACCTTTCTTAGCCTTGGACAGGTTACAATGCCAAAGCCGCCATAATCCGTTGTATTTAACTTTTTCGAGTGGCGGCAGTGGTGGTGGTTTCTAAAAATAGAATCCAATACTGATTAAATTGGCTGCTGCCAAGTTGATTAGGGTTAGCTCGTCAAAATAAAAGGTGTGATATGGTATATTTTTTTTCCCAATCGTTGTGTAATAAGGCGAGTGTTATTTTTGCATGCTGTCTGCTGACATAAAATTCGGTTGATGCCAATGTAGGAAACTCCTTATATATCAGTGTTTCCCGTACCGTACAGTAGGCTACATGACCGAAATCAGAATTGTCAGCATGGTGGTTGCGAACTGGTTCGAATCCAGACCAAGATCAGTAAAAAATCGGTAATACATATAAGCATTACGTATATCCACCATCTTAGATAGGCCTACCGTACCGCGATGCTTAAGACTTCGCAACGGTATAAGTTACTCCGTATACCAGACAATTTACGTACATTCCATAAGGATTGGGACTCCGGCATCCGTATATTTTAGGCCTATAACATCCGCCTACTATAACTATAAAGGTTAAATTAGATGTTCGTAGGTTTCGAATTACTTTATAGCCTAATTATTATTTTATTTTGGTATTATATAATACCCACTTGACCTTTATCTGTATAGCTATGTATATTAATTCGTTAAAATAATGACAACCGAAAAGTTGGGAGTAGCCTATATACTATATTCGTTAAATGTGAGAGTAGCTTAAATAGGTTAAACTGAAACTGCGTTAAGCAATCATAAGCCGTCCCAACAAACACCAATTCAACTGTGACCTTTTCATCAGACGGCGAATATTTTAGCTTGTCAGCTGTAAACGACGTGATATTAATTTTATTGGCTGTTTATTATAGTATGCACTAGACCGATGACAAACTGAAAGGCCACGTTTTGCTAAGTGAACATTAACTCGCCTTTCTTCTACAGTATACATGTTACAACCTATATACGAAATACTTATAAGCCTACAGTCGGAGATAAGAGTATACGGTATTTACTTTACTGCTATGACAGGGTTTAAGTGCGGATCGTATAGTTGCCGCGTATTAGAATCTGTTCTAGGTAACGACTGTGCTGGGCTTTTGCAATGGGTTAGTGGGTACATTACTTCGTTCTTATATGCAGAAAGCTTGAGATTGGCGTAATTGGAAAAATGAGATAGTATTGTGTGAATTTGTGATGATCGAGAAAATTCCTATTATCTTCTGAAAAGGTTTAAATTAATGTTTCATTGTAGATCTCCTTGCTCTCGTTCTCTCTCTCTCTCTCTGCATTAGACCCCTCTGAAAAATCAAAATCAAGAAGAGTAGTCTTATAATAGGTCTGGCTGTCTGCGAAACTAAGTTAGTATATAGTCTGAATAGTCTGCGAAACTAGTATATAATTTGAAATCTGGTACGAGTATATGCGCAAAATTACGAAACCACAGTCCATAATTGTCTTGAGAGGAATATAGAAAAGGCCTGTAGAGTTAGTTCCCTTGTAGATTCCCTCATTATTTGGTACGCAAAAGATCCCTCACAACTGCAAAATTGATGGTGACATCGAGAGTCGATTAAGTATCAGATATAGACCGACGTTAAATAAGTAAACGCTTACAGCTGTATGTATTGAATGTTAGGCTCATAAATACCGTATACAGCCGCAGTCAAGTATATTTTCCTACATTAAATATGTAGGAATTGTGTTCTTTGAACTCGAAATTGATTGCAAAATAAAATGCGCTCATTGATAATGCAGCAATAGTGCAATTTGTTTACCGAATAGTGCAATTATTCTACTGCAGTGGGATCAATTAGTCTAATTCTGGTCTAATTATAAGGTGAATTTGTAATTGTCTCTGATGTGATGCTTGTTAATTAATATAGGGTAGCTGCGGCTATCCTATACAGTATACACAGACAGAATAGTTCGTTAAATAACTTAGCCTATAGTGGAATTCTGGAGCCCGGAGTTAGAACCGATGACGGGCTATAGTGCATGGCAAGAGTGCTGTGCCGATTTACCCCGTGGGAGTTTTAGAATAGTGACCATTAAATTGCATAGAGCGTCTGTGAGAACAACAGGTCATTGTTAAAGACTTACGGTATATTGAAATAAGAAGCGTATCCTTTGCAGGCAGGGGTGTTTTCCCTCGGTAGCTGAAATTGACCTACGTAAACTATTTACAGAAGGCCTGGTTGGGATTATAATTAGGATAATCTTATGGTTAATTTGACCATAAGTTTCGATTAAGTTAAGTTAGTTTAATATTTTGTTGAGCTTTTGAGACACCTTCCATCTTCTCCACTAACCCCCTCTCTTTCCAGTGAAGTTTTGATGTGAAAAAATAATGTTTTTCGGTTTATCTCAGCGATTTTTTGATGTATTCGAGCTCAATGTACAGGAATGAAAGGTCCTTCAATTTTATCAGTAATGCTCTTGAAGTACTTGGGGGAAAGCATCACACAATGCACGCATGTGTCCGAAGCCGAACGTGCCTGCTGCGAAACATAAAGTAAAAGTTTACGAGTCTGTTTTATTTAAAAACTCCTAACTCATCACATAAACAATACATAGCAAAGACCAATTTTGGCTTGGAAACTCGATGCGGCGTTGGTTGATCGTATGACTTCAAAATTTAACGGACACAGTGATATTTAACAATAGTTTGATTTATGAACAACGAGTAACTTTTAGGAATAAACATTATTTTTTTTATTACCGTTTATAAATAGATCCGTACAACAGTTTATGAAGACGTAATTACTCTTTCTATATTATATGAAAAAAAAAAACTGGAAATTATTGTGAAAACTTGGCTGCAGTTACAAGCTAAAATTTTAGGATAGTATATTATTATGAAAACGGCTAAAATAAGTACCCATGCATAACATGGATTAAAGGATTATTCCATTTTAAAGACCGTCCCAAAACCTCGCGAGAAGGCGCTGTCTTATATAAAATCTCATCCTCGTACTAATAATAAGTTATAGGTTATTATGTTAAAACGGATAAAAATCATTTCCAACGATGAATATCGTGAAAATCAGATGACTTAATATGGTTAGATAATTATACGTTATGGTTAGATATACGTTAGATGTATACTTCCGTATATTTTGAGGGTTATAAATAAAATACGGTACAATAAATGGTTTTGAAAGCATTCGGTCAACGTTATTGACCAAAACCCATTGTATTTTTAAATTTTTGGAACTACAGAATGTAAAAATTACAGCTGTTATCTATACCCCGGTATATATTATGGTAAAGGATATTATATAAATTACCGGTACCAGCGTTTGAATAGGTTGCAGTATGAAAAAACGGTACGGGAATTCTTTAATCTTTTCGGTGGTCTGATGTACATCACCCGGATCTCGAAAACTACAGATTTACTTGATTTTCTTCAAGCATAAAATTAATAATCGCCCGGCCTGACCAATAATTTTGGCCAAATTATTAGCTAGTATGTCACAAACCTGAAGGGAATGGCTTAATGGTACCAATTGTATAAATCGAATTCGAAACTAGAAGGTACGACACTTCGAATATACCCCGAATTTTTTTACAAGTATTTTGTAAGTTAGCCTAAAGCCTATATTATATGGGTTGAACGAATGAGCTTATTCACTGATCAATGGTCTCAATTGGTCTTATTAGGAGTTAGTATCACTGTTATTGCTGTTGCGAATAGCGTGAGCTTATAGGAAAACCGATAGTGTAGAATATAACCTATCTGTTTATGCGCAAATGGGCGACATACTCGAAACCCTAAAGAAGAACATTTGCATTTATAATTATTAATAGTTCATACACGATAAAAATGCAACGTTGAATTAGTTGATCAAGCGATAGGTTGTTCGTATAATATGGAATATTCCGGATGCATGTAGGAAGCTTCATTCGCAATGGATTTTTGCCAAATAATTAATTTTACTCGAGTTAACTAATGATCGAAGGTGTACTTTGTTAAGAGGATTACACTTGAATGCATTTTGAAATTACGTTAAAAATAATGTATTTAGGCCAGCTACGTATTTTTCCATCCTTCTTATATGGTATGGTACTATATAGTACACAAATTCATTCTTACGAACTTAAAATTTAAAGCATTATATTTTTTTTATAAAGCATTATACAGTATTAAAAAAATGTGATTTCTTTTCCTATAACATGTATTGTATAGTAACCCTCGAATGAGATTTTATTTCACCTTTAAAAATGATAAGCTAGGTCACCTTCTAAATTCCGAATTTTTTAAACGAAATCTCAGCCGAAGAGTTTACTTTATTTGGTCAACCACGGATCAACGTTCTTGTAACTACAGTTACCACAGTAGCCTTCTGTTGACACTTGACAGTAATATAGCGAGGCAACAGTAACTTATGATATGTGGATACTTGGCCAAATACTCGGTATAATATTGAACTTACCCATATTATAGGTATATTATGATTGGATAATATCGTGTAATTTGCCGTTTCCATGAACGTTCAAAATGAAACAAAACTTTATAGTCGGGTATTAGGGAACAATGGACGAAACGCAATGGCATATTATTTAGTACAGGGGAGTATTAATTTTGTTGGCAAGGGATTGATAAATAGAGGAGTTTGGTTGAAATCTTCCTGGGGTACATCAATGAAGGAAAAACTGGGGCTCATTAGAAAAATAATTCTTTTTCCGTCATATAAGCTTAGGTTCGATTTTACTACGCCGGACTTAGGCAAAGTAAAACCTTATTGATGCATATCGCCGCATTCATAAATATCTTAGCTACATGTCCATGTTTGTTTCAACTCGATCGGTTGAGTCAGTGCTGAGCTACAGCTGTTTGCTTAAGGTCATGTCTGGGTACCTCGTCACGTTTTCAATATCGAACAACGGTATTTTGGGTGAAAATCAAGAAATCTTCCATCTAGAGTTTAGACGCTTGAAAATTTAACCGTAGCTTATGGAGATGCTCCTCTATTGAGAAATATGGGTTTGGGGTGGGCCGTGGCACAAAGCTTCCAAAGAGGGTCAGGAAAATATTGAAGACGAATCCTCGTTCTAGAAATGTGGAGGTTGTGCGAGCTGTGGTGGCGAAATTTCGCGGATTGAATATCAGGACTCAGGATGAACAAACGATGTCTTGGAATGACTTCGAAAACTGGTTCAGCGATTCCAAAGGAACATTGCAGATGATTTTATGCTGACGATAACGCACCTCGCACAGCGTAGCGGTTTCAATTCGAGAGTTTTTGCGAAAAAACAAATTCCACACTTCCACCACCTCCCTATATACAGCCCAGAACTAGCTACCTGAGACTTCTACGTCTCCCCTAAGTTGAAATTCAAGTTGAAGGGTCATCATTATGGGACTCTGGACATCATGCATCCAATGGACGATCCAAAGACCGTGACGAGGTTCCGAGACATGACCTTACTCAAACAGCTCAGCACAGATACAACAGATTGAGTTGAAAAAAATACGGACATGTATTTTTTTATAGCTAAGATATCTAGAAATGCGCAGATATGCATCAATAAGGTTTTACTTTGGGTAGTCGGGCGTTGGAAAATTAGTACCGGTATACTTAATTACTTACTTTTGGAACGCACTTCGTATATCTTAACTTTTCACTGTTTACGAACGTACGTCAAAATTTTGCCCTTATTCCTCCTATTTATTAGATACAATCATTAAGCTCGTTCCCATTTATGTTCTGTTTAGAACTGTTTGTGACCTGCTGATGCTTATGCTCTGATGGGTCGGGGAACCATTCTTTAGAAAAACCGAAAAATGAAGACAATTAGTACAAGTGCAAACTTTGAGAATGAAGGATTGAAGGTAATTTTGGCAGAGCGATTTTCCCAAAATGGAAAATTGAAACAGGGATCTTTCCATGCCAATTTTGTCGAAATAGGAAATACTGTAGGCCTATACGTAAATTATTTTTCGAGATCCGGAAAACAGATGATAGACAGTATAGATAGACAATAGACAATAGACACGCAGAGACTGACAACCTGCTAAGAATTTCTGGGTGAGTGAAATTCTCTTAAGTGGTGCCTCTTTCGGATATGCGAGTTAATATTAAGGGGATGACTACCTCGTACGACTTAAACGATAAACAATATTAAAAATAAATAAGGTCCCGTATTCATTCACACAATTGTTACTAATTTACGAAGAATTTGTAATTTTAAAACTTAGTATTTGCAGGAAAGGCTATAACGAATGTTTGTCTTTGGTACACATTCCTGCAAATACAATAAATTTTAAAATTATAAATCCTTCGTAAATTAGTAACAATTGTGTGTATGGATACGAGACCTTATTTGTTTTTAATTTTGTTTGTCGTTAAAGTATGAAGATTAAGAAAAACCAGTACGAATTGTACGAGGTAGTCATCCCCTTAACCGAACCTTTAACGAACATAATATGTAAATGGCGATGAAATCATTCTCATGAACTTCGTCGTCGGGTTATGACCTTCGTTGTCGTTTCCTCGAAGAGAGGATAATGTTGTCTAGCAGTAATATAGCCTATATAGTATCAATATAATTATCAATATTATATTCTCAATTTATAAATCATAACTGACTGTTAATTTCTTTGTGCTAATGGATTCAATCATCATAACAAGGATTTTTCCTAAGTTATATATATATCCAAGTAATTACGTTATACCACCTATTTTAGGCTGACATTAATAAGTTATAAGCCTATACCTACGAGGATTAAGTGCCTTCTACTCCCATTGCGATACTATTCCATTTTATTTCTTTTCTATTCACTTATCTTGTTCGGAATCATTGTACGAGAAAGTAGCAGCAGTAGCTTCGATTCTTGCAAAGGTCACGGATGCAGAGGAGTAACAATAACTATGAATACACGATGAGTATTTGCATATATGCGTGCCGATGTAGCAGAATACTAGCACAGCAAAATAATGTTTATTGAATTGGATTTGAGATGCTTTCTATATACAGTACATGCAAGTACTTTGCATTTTCAGTTTATATTGTACGCGCAGTGAGGCCCTATATTACTTTCTATTTTTTATTCAGGAATAATACACAAGTCTATGACTATACGAATAAAACGCTATATTGAGAAGTTGAGAACGCTTGTACTGGGTATACTGGTATATAGTATACCCTGCATATCGGGGATTCGGTTGAATGCTACACTTGGTTATATACAAACTCCAAGCGGGTTCAGATCACGATGGATGTGGTGGGATGGGAGTTTTACAAGATGATATCTTTGAGCGTATATGCCTCTCTTTTGGATGAGAGTTTGACGTTATAATAACTTAATACGAGTATTTAAACCAATCTTGCTTGTACATCAGTAGATCTCCTTAACTCTCTGAAAAAAAGTAAAACTCCTAATCGTTATAATTATACTCGTGATTAAGGAGTATTTTTACTTTACGATGCAAAAATGGATCCTGGAAGATTGCACACAGCATACGAGTAGGCCGACAAAACAAAACTATATCTATTAGTAATTTAGCAATGCATGGTTACGGTAATTTCTTTCTTAGATTATTACCGTATATGATAGGTTGTGGATCGGTGCTAATTAAAATCAATTCTGCATTTCTACATTACTACGTCGTCGGGTTATATAACTAGCTTCCTTGTCGCTCATGGTGACGTTAAAAAAATCTAACATGTTCCATCAAATAACCTTAATAAGTAAGTAAGTTAATCCTCTTATTGAGTTGATAATGGGACCAGTTTTATCAGCGTCATATAAAGGTACTTTGATGGAAGAAAACTGGTAAAATGCTAAGTAGAAACAATTACAACGTTGTTTATTAAAATTATCTAAGCTAACTTACCTTATTATTCGTTTATGTATAATATATTTGGGTATTATAATGTGTCATCTAATCATATTCTAGCATATTGCGGCACTGCTGCCGGTTCATGAATTATTCATTTTTCGCGACACAAACAACATTTAATTTATTTCAAAATACTTATTTCCCGCTATATAGTCGAGCTTTCACACTTTATGTGTTGTATACGTTTCAACACAATGATCTAACGAAGGGGTCTTCATCGACATGCAATAATTAATTTTTAATACAAACCATTCCAACCTTATTATGGATGTTTTAAAAATATTCCCATAACTTTATTAATATGCTTCAGAGTCTCAGACAACTTAATCTTATTTGTGTACTGTGTGAAAATAGGCCGACGTTAGAGTTTTGGCTGCTAGACTGTTGTCCGGACAGTGTGGAGTTTAACCGTTATCCGAGAATTTGGATTTTGTGCATGTATTGCAAAGCAACGAGTTAATAATTTTGTGCTTCCCGGAAGCCAGTGATCGATTGGTTTTGTGTCGCGTGCAAATAAACCACACACTCTTGAACTTTAAACAAAGCAGTTCTCTAATTGACTAACTCTTAATTCAAAAGCCCAGTATAAACCACATAGGCTATTATATGCATCATGCCCCATTATTTGTTGCGCCGTTGTACCACATGGAGTAACAACTCGATCTCCATGAGGACGTAAAGCCAATTTGTAATTTAGTATACGTAGGGATGGAGAATCTATCATATGTGTGCCCCAAAAATACTCATTATTACACACTCATATTGTTACAATTCCACCACCCCTGGTTGTAAAATGCTTTCTATATGTCTCAGCCTCAGGCTTCTTCAGCTGAGACGATTGAAATTGAGGTCTCGGGTAGAAAGAGTTAAATTTAAGTGGTTTGGGTTTGTATATTTAGTAATGTGAGTCTCGAGTTAGACTTAGGACCGGAAAACACGAGGACACATATTCGTGTTTCTGGGAACATTCATGCTAGGGGCACCACGTGACTTGTTTAAACTAATCATATAAGCACGGGATTGATCAAGAAATAGCCTATGCTGTCGTTTTCTAGCAGTGTTCCAGTGTTCTTAGCAATGTTCCAGTGCCATCTTCTTCGTCCAGCCTTATACTAATAAAGAAGAAGAAAAACTTTTCGTGCACATCACTGGAAACATTTTTGTTGAAGTGGAAATAAAACTAATCTCCGCAGTACCAGCTAAATATGTAAACAGAAGTAAACGGGGTTTAGCGGATATTATCTATTATTTGTCAGGGTCATAAAGGTTGGCTGGTCACGAATCCAATGTTGCGCTTCGAAATATATAAGACGCGGACACGTTTTCTGATGTCCATCTGCAAGGTTTCCGTTTCAATCAATTAATACAGTGGGAGATCAAGTTGTTTGATAAGCCAATTCGGAGCAGTTGCGCTCAAGTCATCGATCTAAGAGCGCCCTGCTGTATAGTGTGAAGGACACTAGCTGTGATGCCGTTTTATTATCAAGAGATGGTGTTTTTTCCTCGTCGTTCTATATAAGAACTGATAATTAAAATCGCATCATTCTTCTACCTATTTGTAACAATTGTCAGATGTGTGTCTGATGGCGATTTTGACAACGGTTTTGGCGTAATTACACGAAAAAGAGAGGCAGGCAAATAGAATTATTCTGCTGATAAATTATTATTGCTGCTCCTGCAATATGGCGCCATATTTCACAGCATTTGAGTGTAATTAGTTCTTTCACGTTAAAGATTAAGTTATTATTATTATAGGTTTAAATGTTATACGAAACTTTTTTGTTTTTTATTTTCAATTTCATAATTGTTGTTTGTATTATAGGACCAGTAGTGCGTATATTATACACTAGAGGTCTGCGAAACTCGGAAATAAAATATGTCCGCTCTCATTCTGGGTTAATAGGCTATATTACGTTAAATATGCACCCTTTGATATGCACCCTATCCAAAGATGTGAGTATCATAAAAATGTTCTATTGCTCTACCGTTTACAATGGCGCGGGCTTCCAAACCCTGTTATACCTCGGCAACTTCGAATTTTAAGTACCGAAACGGTAGGCCTATAGGTTTGCGACTGATGTAAAAATAATAATACGCAAGCGTAATACATGATGCAACAAAAAATTACTAGGCTATAATAAAACAGGTTAACAGTGTCAAAATGACAAAAAAGGTCAACAAAAGTTCGACTTCTGACACACTCCCCTCGTATAATCTACCACTTTGTTATCTCATAAGTTATTATAGGGTATTAACAAAAAAAAAGGGTTGCTGGTTCCAAATTGGCCGCATTCCCATTTGGCCATTCACTTTAATTTTGGAGAATATCCATTTTGATGGAATACAGATTAAAACTTTTTTTTATTTAAAATTAAAAATAAATATGATGCATAATATTCATAATCCATTATTTTTAGGAAGTTGCAGTATAGATAAAACTCGAGATCTTTTACGAAGTAGAATTAATTTAAATATGTTGCTTCCTATGAAGTTGAAAGTTATCAGGATATGTATTATATAGATGATCTCATGTTATACAGTTATAGGCCCATAGGAAATAATAATAATTATTAAATGTATGTCATTTATGACCTCTATAGGGATACTGATGGGGGTAGCTTCATCAGCTGTACTCTATACACTGCAGTGTACTGTACTTCTACCTTCTACCTCGGTACACTACTCCTCTTTCCATGTATTCTACGAAGGTATCTCTTCCTCATAACGCTAAAAACGCTGGGTCAAATACTTAAATTCTATAGCCCATATAGCCTATATAAGCTAAAGTTACCCTGAGTTGCATTATACCATAGGTAATATAACCTGAGTTGCAACAAATTTTAAAATCGTGAGTTATTTAAATTATGTCTTCAGATCGACCCACTTTAATGTACGGTATAGTGAAAGTTGGAACTTGGATTGACATCCCCAAAATTTACCCAACCTATTAGCTTGATACGCTCCTGTATGATACCTCTTTTTATCTTTATATAACCGCACATGAAATGGGTTATAAAATCCCTACGTAGCCTATAACCACCAATTTGTAGAATTTTTCATTATTAGCTGTCTATTGGTATTGGCACCTTTAAAACTCCATTGGTAGCATGTCTCCACTTCATCCATCCTACAAAAAAAAATTGTATGTACTCGTAGTC
>JAQGBM010000046.1:0-20600 GCA_034698405.1 Symphylella vulgaris | reverse complement strand
GTTGGCCGAAAAGGTAGTAGGCCGAAACGTCAGTAGGCCGAAAAAGTACAAATAGGATTATGATATAGATTATAGGGGATTTATCAGTCGCGTATTTTGTCGTTTCGGCCTATTGAAGGGGTGATATCCCTTTCTGCAAATTAATTTTAAACCTACTGTCCTTCTGGCTTTCTGGCGTTTCGGCCTACCCAACATTCGGGCCCCTGACTACACCCCAGCAAAAATCACTGTTTTTGGCTAATTAAAATAATTAACATATTCGTCTAGCGAATTAAGTTACTTCGTAAGTTATACCGTAGGCCGTATATAAAATAAAAATTATGAAAATCGGTTGAATATATTTTTCTCATTAAAATACAAATTAATAATAGGTTACTATTGAAACAATTTGGGAGGAACACTGGTAAATTACAAAAAACTGAACTGTTAAATGGATTAATTCATAAAACTGTTTACAATATATAATATACTATAATATGCTGAATATATATAATATGCTGAATGCTGTGTACACTGTACAATACAGTACTGTCAGTAGTACATTTAAAATGTCAAGTAGTCCCACTACAGCCTAAGTAAGTTATTTGAATGATAATTTAAAAAAAACATATTTTTCTAAATGAGATTACAATTTTTAGATTATAGCTTATTCAAATTCTGTTGCAGTTTAAATATTTGTCTGCACAACTTTGTAAGAAATGTTTTCTTTAAAAAAAAAACCTATCATCATAGAACCTGGAAGAACGCAAGATAAAAAGAAAATAGAAACAATACACTGAAAAGCTCGGTTTTCTATTGTCCTACTAAAGCGAAATTTATTTCCCCCAAGGAATACTTTTTTATTTCAAGTGAAAGGAATCGCAGCACATTGGAGCAATAAGAAAAAAGTACTGGTGCATGGGGAATTTTAAACGGAATTCTACAGTATTATGTAATGACAAAAAGGGAAAAGTATTTTATTGCCTTTTCGCTTTTGTTTATTCTTGGTTTCGAGTAATTTGAATAGGCAAATGATCTTCGAAAGCAAAATCACTGATACCGGTATTACTCACATCAGAGAGTTGATCATTTTTCTTTCTCTCCAGAATCTCCGAAATTGGAAGAAAGAATGTTGAATGGAGTGTTTCGTATCGATTACTACTAATTTTTGGAAGGTTGACAATCCAGATTCACCAGAAAAGTGTGATCATAGAGAGGTGATAGGGAATATCCATTTTAGGACCCTGCGGAGGCTACTTCACCGGACCGGGAATGCATTAATTTCCACAGTTTTAGGCATATTTTCATCCCGGGCAACGCATATAATCGTATATTATAAAGTCAAGAGTATATAATTATATATACTCTTGAAGAAGTATATCAGCGACACATTAATAATAAATTATTATTAAACTTATTGTGTATTCGATTGAGTTTTTATGAAATATCTTTTTATTTCATGCTGTGACACCATAATATTTTTACATATTCAAATAGATCTATTTAACTTAATACGGTCATTTCTATGTATCACACGTCCATATCCGTTCAACGATTTCGAAGATAATTATTATTTTAAGAGTTTTTTGACGTCAACTTGGGTATATCGCTTACTTAACGTAGTGGCGCTTAGTTACAGCTGCTGCTACCGAGAAAAAGGAGAATAGGCCTATTATAGTATTGATGCCCTCACAACGGGAGCATTAACCCTGACATAAGAGTTATTCCATGTGTAGCAGGGATTTGAACCTCAAAAGTTGGGTTCAGGCGCGAAACCTCTAATCAGGGTTCAGGCGTGAAACCTCTAATCCACTTGAGCAGGTCTCAATTGGTTTTAAATGTATTAACGTCGATTATTTCTACTGCAGAGACTAAGTAACTACGAAAGGGGATAAACTTTCACCATATTTCATGATGAATTTGCAATCATAGGTAGCTAGTCTACTATCATAACTTAATTCCCCTTGAAGGGTCTTCAACTTGCAAGGGGTCTACACGGGAAGTCGGGCAAGTCACATTGAGTCTTACTTTTATTGTCCAGCTGGGCCCTGTACTTGTCGAATCCTTTAAGCCGGACTCGCTGTCCAATCATGTCCAAAAACTCTTCAAAAGTAGGGTCTGCGAATTCTAAAGTGGGAAAAAAATAATTGTTATAAGTTGATGAAGGAAACGATTATTTAATCAAAGTCAAGTCACTTGCCATTATTGTACATTTCCTCTTCTGTAGCCTGTCCTGCTTTGCAATACATGACGCCGACTTTGTAATGGTTTGTCAGCTGAAATAAGGAAACCAATTAGATAAATTGATTTCAATTAAGTTATGTCTCCCTTCCTTGTAGCAGCAAGGTCTTTTAAACATCCGATAAGTTACTATATAAGTTCCCTTTAAATAACTTCCGCAAGCTTGTCGCAAAGGACCTCATTCGAAGCAACTATATAAATTCGGGAACAAAATAATATTATAGCAAAAAATTATGGGAATCGACAAACCCAATTGACATTTTTTTTTAAAGTAGATTAAAAATAGTTTTATAGTTTGAAATTAAAAAAATAATCTTTAACTTTACACTCACCCCCTGTTGGTCTAGTTTAAGCAACTGGTCCTCAGTCTGGTTATTAGCCAGTCCTAATCGCAGTGCTGATAACTGCAGTTCTGGAGCTACGTATTCCATGACTTCTTTTATCTGAGAACCCTTGTTACTTCCACCTTTCAAGCATGGAATTGAATCTTCCAATACAGTTCCTCGCAATGTAGCCAACTAAAAAAAAAAATAATACCGTACGGTTACAACCACTATAATTATAATTAATCTTAAATCAGATTCAGAGTTACGGCTTAAAATATAATTATGACTTTACAATTACCTCGCTGGTCCTAATGATGATTCTGTACTGATAGGGCGAAACCAAAGGATTAGTGGCTCCGTTTAAATACTGTTCGTCGATTTTCTCTCGTTTGAGGCTAACGGCTACCGGTCCTAGACTTTCGTCAATACCAAACCAGTTTTGGTGTTCTGTGAACAAAGAATACGTTGCTGAATAACTTTAGATTTTTTTCTCGCCACTTTTAAAAGGACTGGGGTCACAAGTCTACGTTGTATTGCACAACTTTACACTGGCAGTGGCTTGCAAAATTTTCCCCTATAGTTAGGCTAATAGGAACAATAAAAAGTATACCTTATACATACACTGTATAGTGTATACCGGTAGATGTTGAATTATTATTTAAATTTAAAATAATCCAGAGAGACTAACAGAAAAGGACGGTGCACCGTGTCAAGTTCAATTGTGAATAAAAAAAAGTTAAATTCTGTATCAAGGAAATTGTGATATTTTTTTTGCTTTAATGATAGATCAAACCTTACTGATGAGATTTTGGATTTAAAATGTTATAGTAACAGTAGATCACCTCAAAATTTCTGTGATGATAGGTTCTAAAGTTGGGTAAAATATTTTTGCTTCCATAGAAACCTGCTAGAATACAAACTTCTGGGTCATAACTTACATCTCCCGAATTTCTTCGGTGACCTATTTTTTTTTTAAACGGAAATCTCATCAGAAAGGTTTAGAAAAAATTTCAGAATTTACTTGATACTTTTATTTTTCTAACAGAATTTTCAATGCTCGGTGTAACGTCCTTATTAGTTATAATGTTATAAAACGTACCTTGGCCGTAGAAAAAGTTTTTGTAGTACAAGGCACCACGGTCCAGGTTTTCGATTTGGAGAACGTTTCTTTGGTATGGACAGCTTCTCTGTTTCCAGTGCGAAGCGGATCCCTCTAGAACGGATAGACCCGTGCAAGATACGGGCCTGTGGAAGACGAGGAATCTTCTACCCCTTTCGTCGTGACTTTTCTGTCTCCTGCTCGTTCCCCTGGTCAAACTCATTATTCTTTCTTCCTCTCCGCCCATCTCATTTCGGAAAAAGGGACAACTCAAGAGCAATTCCGAACTTCTTCCGTCTCCTTGGTCCGAATCTTCCGAGGCTGAATCGTTTGACTGCGCAACGTTAGCCGAGGGACCTCGACTCGTCATGGATGCAGCCGACGCTCCCGTCGTCGTATTACGTCGCTTACTTAGGAGACTACGGAGTCGGGCAGCGTACGACAGGTTTGCCGTCATGCTCTGCGTGTCGTAATGAGCAAAGGCTTTTCTTCTCGCCTTGTCGTCCAACCGATTGTTTTCCGAATCCGCCCCGCTTACGTTGTCGCAATTACCTTTGGCCGGCGTTTCATCGGTTTTGCTACCACCCCTTAATTTCCTAAATATCGAAGGCTCACTGCTGTGGGACTTGCTCTTCAACTTATTCCTATCCTTCGCTTCCCAGAACTTGTGAAACTTTGTTTTGAGTTTGGGACTCGTAGCTTCTTCGAGACCATCGGACCCGTTAACCAGCGCGTTTGACGCATTCTGGGAAGCAGGGGTATGGTCAATCTTTCCCCTTAAGTAGTCGGCTATTTTAGCCGGACCGGGACTCCTCTGATCTGCCACGGGAGACCGGTAATCCCTGAGCATCGCGAAGAAGCTTTCGCCGGTGGTACTCATAACATCTATTGACGAGGCACTTCCATATTCCCTCCTCAGTATCCCGTTCGAGTATTCGTCATTGTGATCCAGGTTAAGACTACTATTACTGCGATACAGGGCTATCTTTTGGGCAAGAGTTTTGGGAGAGTGATGGTGGTTTGACTTTGGGCTTTCCTCTTCGTCTTGTCGAGACGGCTTCGTGTAGTGAACGTACATCCTGGCATGCTTCGTAGGCGAAACGCGTTCATTGTAAGATGCTCTGGTATCGGGAGTCCCAAAGCGATTGTGACCTCGGTATCCGTTGAGAATGCCGTTTCTGGGGCTCCCATTCTTGTAACTAACCGGTTTGTTGTTATTATTTTTGATGACGGCCGGAGGAGGCAGATTGTAGTAATCTTCGATCTGGCGCCGTGAACTAACCCCGCCGTCGACAGACTCCGTGGATTCGTTGATACTGAGGTTAGGATGGCTTGAATAATGGGCCCCGTCCATTCCAATGGGCAGGGTCTTGTTCATGGGGTCCACCTGCGACATGAACATGGCTGCGGTAGAACTCCCGTAGGATGAAACTCGAGAATGCATGACATCTTTGCTTCACCATTTAGGAGGCATCATCCAACTAGAATGAAACAAAAATAAAGTACCGTAAGAATAAGATTAGATATATTTTTATGGTTGAATTCTTACTGTTATGGCAACGCTTATAAGACCGTAGTAAAGTGTATTAGTGGATTAAGTGTCCGCATCCTTGAAAACAATATCTACATTTTATGTATCACGGTCTATTGGGTTTATGAGATAGCTAGACCAACAACTCCTCCGCATGCAACGGAAATGTTAATACGTATATTTTCAAATCGAAAGATCAGCTTGCCGAAACGTTATTAAGAGAAAGGGTAAATGTGCTTGCTGTCAAAGTCTACAAGACAGAAAAACAATACTGCATCGAAGTAGATACGCAGTTTGAACCGGATGTGCACAAATATAAGTTTGTTTTCTTTTCGTGTGAATCACTAGTAATATAAGAATAGTACAACAGAGTTAATTTACATTTTAATTTTACGTATACTTCGATGTAATAACGATACATTCTACATTAAGCTATACGACTACATAAACATAATACCGTTGTAAATACCGCAGATCTTAAGTTATTGCAAACGGTATATACTACTTGTATACTCAGGGAAATATCGTAAACGTTATCAGCTGCAGCGATAAGATTAGCAGAGATTGGCAGGTTGTTGCTTTCTCTATACGGGCGGGAGAACTTTTCGACAAATATTATTATAAGTTAGATGGACAAACATAATGAGTCGCAATATTTGACATCGACTCCATTAGTGATAGTATATACTGATTATAAGTGAAGTCCTTGATAGAATAACATGGAGTCGATGCAAACATCGATATTTATTGCGAATTCTTAGGTTTGTCCTTCCAAAGAGTTTGACCATCCCATAATGGAGTCGATTAACAGAACAATTATTATTAGGCTTTGAGAGCGGACAGGCAATCTAGCGTGTTTTTCGCTAAACAATCTAGTTTGAGGCTAATCTGCACAGGACAACATAATCCTTACAATTAACTATACGAACGCCCTCTTGCGATGTAATGTGGAGCAACTCTATGACTGTAGTACATTGAAGCTGAATCTCTAATGCTTAATTCACAATAGCGGCAGAATCAGCAACATCAGAGCAGAACAGAAAATCTAACTTATCAATGCTGGCCATTTTTCTGAATCAGCTATTTTGGCACGCGCTGATTGGTTTGATTTTCTGTTCGTTCTGCTCTGATGTTGCTGATTCTGCTCCAATGTGAATTAAGCATAACTCATTATTCTCTAAGACCAACAAATTCAATGTTTAAAACTCTAGTCATATGAGTCTAGAGACAGAGGTAAACTATAGGGGTTAATTCGAAGTGTCCTACAACGTTGTGGATGTGCTCGGCTGAAAATTAACAGCGTCATCTATCGACAATGAATGTAGCGAATATATTCGCTACATAATTAAACACTGTATAATTATAATTTCGTATGTATTACGACGTACACATCGGATTTCGGAATCATTCTCGAGAGGACCACTCTATTAAGCTGGAAAACACACACCAAAAATTGAAGTAAATACTGGAATTAACAGTACCGTATAACCCAATTAACAGTATTCAGTATTTTACAATTGAGTATTCTTACTTAGGTCGCTTCTAAGGTCTATAAATTTAATCTTAAGAACAAGTCACATATTCTTGAAAGAAACACTTTCTTTATACAGTGTCAAAAATCTTAAGTGTTATAAATTAAGAGTTAAGATTCAAATTAAGATAAATGGGAACTCTGTAATTCCAAACGGACCGGATTTCATAAACTGGCTAAAATTATAATTTATGAAGCTTTATGGACATTTGGTATAAACAATGAACCATTCTGTAATATGATGGAAATAATTATAAACAATAAGGATACTCCCTACCGTTTAAAATAGAGGTTTTTGATTTAAAAGGTGGGGCGAAAAATTCAGATTTGAGCTGCTTATTTTGTACCATATAGACCTGACCATTACAATTCGCAACAAAGCCTGTACTCAAATTATATACGGTGAGCGGGGGTGAATGGTGGGTTTGGATTCAACAACAAAAGCTACAAACACATCTGAAGAAATCGCTGGCGCAAAACCACGTTCACTAGACCGTAGAGATGACGGTAGGAAAAAAAAATAGGCATGCACATCCAAGGTGTGCTTTTTATTTTCCCCTATCAAGGTTTTTTTTATAATATTAAATACAGAAGGTTGTTAACGGGATAGAGAATAGTACAGAGAAATAAAATCAAATATAGGTTGATATGACAATTGGATCCCGATATTGCGTGAAGGGACTGCGTTTATTTTAAATTAGAAACGTATTCTGACCATAACATCACGCAGCTATACGATACCCAGTACGTGGGAGGAATTATTCACAATATGAAACCTAAATATTTATCTACACACTGCACAAATATTTTTAGTCGTGCGTACACAATATTTTTTATAAACAAGCCACTGCAAAGCACAATACAGTAAGAGTTTATAATATTATACCGAGCTGCTCAGGCTATAATATAAGTTTCACAAATACACTGTTATGGCTTATGTTATGGGGATTCCGTACAAATGTTGGTAAAAAGTGACGAGTGAGTACACTACATATATAGTTGCCTATATAGAGTGATTGAAGGGGAGGGACGGTGTTGGCTGGTTATAGTTCTAGACTAATTGCGCCAATTAATGGTCTTGTGACTATAACTTTAAACCGAGTTCCAGGGTAGATCCCTTTGCTCTCTTCAAATTATAAAGCCGGCGGCTGTGGCATGATGGATTGGTCGCCTCATGTTGACGAAAGTAAAGCTTCGCCGGGTGTGATCAGCACTATAGGATGGGTGACCTGGCCACGACCAATCTTTTGGTCTATTCGCCAAGCCTTTACCCCGCTCCGGCTTCCGAGTTGGAATAGTCGGGAGTCAAGAGCTAAAACAGGACTCAAAGTCTTATAGATCAGGCGTTTTTAGGGGGTAGATCAGCCTAGTCGAGTTGTTAGGCTGGTCAAACGGAAAAATAAAATAAAAACAATCTCAGAAAATGTGATAAAGTTACCCAGTAGAGTAGCCTAGCTACGTATCTGGCCTCTGCACAATAAATTACATTAATTAATTAAACTTTTAAGGTAATTAACAGTTTTGGGTAAATGAGTAATGACCCAGCATTACAGATATATAGACTATTACGAGTTAGTTAGAACTTAGAAGTTTGAACCGATCTAGCATATAAATTACTATGGTCCCTGAAGGTTTTCTTTCAGATATAGACACAAATACTGTGTGGGAAATAAGGTTGTGCACCTAAATAAACAAAACGTTTATAATATTTATAACAATAACTTATACACTGATGTGATTGTTATTGATACAATATATAAAGCGAACAATAACGTAATATGACCATACCTAAGCAAACAATCGCATGGATTGTTGAGCTGTGATTATGTTTTTGCAACATACAGGGTGATGCTTATAAGATATGACCCACCTACGCAAAACATACCTTAGAATAATCAAGAAACTTTGCCCCCTCAAAAATCCTCAATAGACAATACTGAAATGCTCTTAATTTTCGCACTCAAAATTATACCATTACAACTGCTAGTAAAAGTATAAAGTCACGTAAAAAAAAATAGTTCCAACTAGAAAAATATCCATAATACGAATTCTGAGAATTCATTCACGTTAAACCCTGTCCTACATATTATAATCATAGGAAAAGTCTTCTTCCATATTGCAAGGTTCATGTAGCCTATCATGCACGTCTTTGGGCTTAAAAAAAGTGCATTAAGCTTATTATGTGGGTGGAGTCAAACGTTAACGTAGTTTACGCTTCATTTCGTTCACAGCATGAATGGAGGTTTAAACACTTGTCACAGACTGGTAATAATTGACAAAACTACTGCACCATGATACTCGGTACAAATTAACCCTTTCATTCTAACCTAACCAAGGCTCTGGTTATTTCTGTTTGCAGACTATATAGCCTATACAACTTAACTTATACAGTATTTGTTTGCGTAAGCGACAACGAAGCGACCGTAAGTTACAACAAAGGTCATAACCCGACGACAAGGGAGCCAGCTGCGAGTCCTGCTATAAGGTTTGTTTTTTACTCTGATGATCTGTGAGGGGATCTAAATCATCTAATACACTCATCCGAAAGAAAAATCACTTTAAGAAAAATTTTATAAACAGAAATTCTTGTAACTAGCTGCATCAGTCGGGATTTGAACCACAAAAGTTGGGTTTAGCTTTAGAATCTTCAGACTCTTCAGAGACAATTACGCAACCTTTAAGCCACTGATGGCTCCACGAAGGAATTCTACTTCTCTCAGGGTTTATGGACATACCGTACCCGTCCCATATACCCTGCAACTTTGGATCGGTAGACAATTTTATTGCGCTTTAATTACAGTGGCTATTATTTACCCTTCAACGTGATTGTGACCCGTACAGAATTTACCGTGTTATTTTAAACCGCTCTATAACCTCTACATAAAGCTAATAGAGGGGAACAAGGTTAATTTGTATAATAATAAACTACATGCAGCTTCTAAGAAAATTATACGGGAATTGGGTCCATGTGTGTGAAAAAAAATGTACAAGCTCAATGCTATTTTGTTTACATAGCAGGCTCTATGGCGTCGTATATAAAAAGCCACTGAAAAAAGGGGAATAGGAAAGGGAAGTTCAAACAAAATATACTCTCAACAGAGAACTTTTATGTATGCACAAGGAGATAAAAGTCACTGACCGCACTCACACTGTATATTTAGACACACTAAGAGCAGTAATAACTTAATAAGCTTGTCAAGTTGTCAAAAAAATCTACATGGAAAATATCAGTATTACAGTAATAACAAGCTTTAGCGGTGTTGTGTTGAGTGCCCACACATTATACAGACATTAATTAATTAGTAAAATTAATCATAATTTGTCGCTGCCATCAGCAAGAGATAGCTAAATGAATGGGTGATGATAATACGATTACTGGAAAACAACGAATATACGTTTATATGACATCACGAAAATAATGTCTTTAGGGAATTTAAACAACCTATTATTGTTTAGTTACATGACAGGGTAGTAATAATCATATGCTTATGTAGAAATTATGTTAATTAAATTTATAATTTGCGTTATATATAATAATACATTAACATTATAATATCATTCGTAAAATATTAGTTCAGTTAAGTTACCCTAATACTGTACAAAGTATATCATATATAAACGCATTTATTTGTCCCGTTGTAAAGCTGCCATTACAAGAATGAAAAATATTGAAAACTTAATTAGTTTAGCGGACTTTAGCCTATCCGTGTCCGTGTGGTATAATTATAGGCTAAACTAATAATAATAATATAAAATTTACCAATAAAAATAATAATATTTTTACTTGTATGGTTTTAATGTTTTCGTCAACTAATATCCTTTCTGTATTAAAATACATAGGCTAAATCTTATGTTATTAATATTGTCGGTTTTAGTTAAAACCAAAGCCTCCTATATTAAAACTTACATTAGCCTATAAGTAGTGTACTGTAAACTTCAAGATTTTTGTAAAGGCAGCATAACAACTCTTAGAAAATCAAACCATTGTAAAAGCTATATAGGTGTGGGGTCACGTGTGGGGTCCATGCACGATACGTTATTAATACTTTATACCAACCGCAAGCCATCAGGATATTCAGATATACCATTGTCTATAACAAAGAATATTAAGTTAAAGTTATAGCCAAATTTTAATAGTTTCCTCTTACGTTATTCATGGTCAATAATTTATCTCTATGATGAATATTTCGTAAAGTATAAAAATAATGTACAACACAGCCGATTAAAACCCTATTTGTAGAGGTCTCGCATCTAATTTAATATTCATCTACGCTTTTATATGTATCATTACATTGTAAATGCGGAAATTAGATATTCATATTGCCATAAAGTGAATAATGTTTTGATGGATTTTAAGTGGCGATAAGCTTTTCCTGTACCAGGTTTCTAGGTTACATCAATTTCGTCTGATTTAGCGAAACGAACAAATATAGCTCGGCATTATGGTTCTTTTCATTAAAAAAATTATCCGTTATAGAGCTTCCTAACGAGTAACGATTATTATACTATAATATACCACCATGGAGTTGATGCCTATAGCTGTAAAATATTAAATATTTAACTAACGCGTTTGGGAAAATATACTGAAGTATAATTGCAAAATACAGAGTAAGTAGGTGCTTGGATGGTATATACATTAAGTTCAATGTACTGCTATTTGTAATTATTTGGAATGAGATTGGGAATTGGAATAAAATTTCTCTTGTAGGCTATATAGCCTTGAAAATAATTAAAATGTAGTCTTAAAAAAATTGTTAACAAAAATTCATGGAAGGGCAATTTTTCAGAAAAAATAGTTTTTTTTTTCTTTTCTAGAGACCAATAAGTTATATTTAAATTTGGAAATTTACGGTTCCCAAACGTAAAAAAAAAATTAGGATTATCTCGCATAATTATCGATGTGCATTAATTTGATTTTATATAATAAAATTAGTAAAATATAGGGAACAACAAAAAATTCCAGAAATTTTACATAACCTATAATTATATAAGGCAACTTAATTTTTAACAACGCTTATGATACAGATTTGTAATAGCTCAAATTATTTACAGGTACCCTATTCAGTTTTTAGTCGTCTTTTGTGTAGGCCTAAGTCCAAAGATATAGGCTATTGACCACATTTATAGATCTAACTTATACTCTCCATTCTTGGCACCAACATATACTCACGAAGATGGTCTATAGTATTTTTTATACATAACAAAAGGTCATCGCAATCTGGCGACATGCTCTTATAATATTTTACCATGCACTATTATTCAATAATATTACGAATTGCTTGCTTGCCAACTTGAATTGACCGCGTTGACACATGGAATGCTATAGCAATTATTACTATAGTCCGATGTCGTAAAAATTCTTTCCCATGATTATTAAAGGAATAAAAGAGGAATAGAATAAAAAAGAAAACCTTAAACAGTTCCCGGCGCCTCAGCCTTGGATGGATTTCATTATTAAAACTAAAGGAAATAATAAATGTAAATATACAGTAGCTAATATGGGAGGAGATATTACAAAATAACACCGGGCTATAGCGATATACTATACAGTGGCAGAGCAAAAGAATGCGATTCCTATCCCAAGGTTAATAATAATATCCCGTGTCCCAAAGCAACACGCAATGTGTATTTAAGTTATTTTAAAGCATTGTTGTTATAATCGATGACTGACCTGTAATATCGATGATAAGAAAACGGAAGTAACTACCCACCGTATGATATAGCCTATAACGTCCTTATTTAAAAACAATAGCAATAATAATTATTCCGCCACTCTCTCGTTATGCAAATGTTATGTTAATTTATATAGACTTAGTAACCCAGGTGTATTTATGTTCCTAGGATACTGAAAATTCTGTCACACGCATATCACGTATACCTCGCAGCCAAATCTGTACTGTAGCCTACCGTAACATGTCATTTTTATGGGCCTTATGTTACTTACACGGTAGGGGCAGCTGAGCAAAGGAGTTCATTTTTCATGCAATTTCCCAAAAGCAATATCAGTCCCCTGAACGTACCCCGTACTTTGTCAAATAGAGCGATTGGTATCAAAGTGGGAGCAAATTTAATTAATATTAAGTTACGTAGTACATAACTTAAGACAAACATTCGTTATAGCCTAATCCTGCAAATACTAAAAGTTTTAAAATTACAAATCCTTCGTAAATTAGTAACAATTGTGTGTATGATTAGTATGAATACGATACCTTATTTGTTTTTAATTTTGTTTGTCGTTTAAGTTATGAAAATTAAGAAAAACCAATAGTACGAATCGTGTGAGGTAGTCATCCCCTTAAGCCGCTGGGGCCTTTTAAAATTGTATGAAAAATATATTCGTTTGCTCAGGTTTGCTTTGCCCCCTAAATCTTTGCGCTATTATGCACTAGTAGGCGCATGGCGAGAGCCTGTAGCCATTTCATTCTGTGGACCTACCAAGTCTAAAATGTTGTCGAAAGCTTTAAAGATTTACCTGGACGTTAAAAAAAATTAAACGTAGCAGAAATTGCTACCGATATTATGTAGGTAGACGCCCATTACAAGCACGCCATGAGGGTTATTCACGCTATACTACGGGAAGAACGGAGAAAACCTGCGTTTTAGAACAGGTACATAATGTGTCATCCTCAGGAAATTGCTCAGTGAACGAGCGATGCGCTCTTCCTGTGCAACTTCAGTAAAGCGCAGTTTTTTTTATATTTATACCCTCAGTTTATTATAGCTCGGTAATGTACAAAATTTTTCAGTCAACATTTTTATCGTAATATAAATTTTAATAACCCAAGCAGCTACTCCCATTATAAATACTGTATTTTGGTTGCGACATTTTTCATACTGTCGTAAACTCGTAACAACCATGCACAATATGTTACCATAATAATGATGACCATCAAACTATACCTCGGCTACCTACGTTATAATACAATGGTCAAAGCCATAAAAACATACTTAAAGAGTACGAATAGTCGAGTACACTACTGTTTTTAGGATTAATAATTGTAGCCTCACAGAGTATAGGGAAAGGGAGAGAAATACCTACTAGGCCTATAAGTTAAATGCATTTTTTGTTTAAAATTTATATGTTTAATATCCGCTATTTGGACAATAAAAACACAAAGGATGAACCTAACACTTAATTCTCTAAAGTCACCAAGGATTAGCCTTTAACACTAACTTAGCCTTCGTTTAACTCTGTTATAATTTTGAGCCCACAAGGTTCAGAGAGCAGGGGGATCAACATTATGAGGAGACTTCGTGGTTATTCTAACTCAGACCCCCATTGTAACTTACCTAGCCTAAATTAATAAGGTAGAAGCAGGAGCGAGCCGGGAACCCACACTATAAAGGTAATCTGTTAGCTCTAGAGGTGAGACTGAGAACGCCAACCCACAGACCATCGGCGCCAACTCTTTTTATTTAACCTTAATATAAATTTTAAAAAAATGTACATAACTTTTAACTTTAACTAAAATAGTGATGAAGTACTGCGCAATGTCCTCCACAGTCTAAGAAATTATTATTATTCCACTAACCTTTTCCCTTTTCGCATAATCAAAATAATATTAATCTCTATCTGCACTTCTTCTGAAGCTTCAGGACAGGCACAGTAGCATAATTCTGATTTATTATACTCTTTACAATAAATATATCTAAGTTATAATGCTAATCATAATTACAGGCTGTGGGGTATATGTTGTAAAGCTAGGTTAAGTGTCTCCAGGATAGAGAGGTTACAGTTGAAAGAAAATAAAATTCTCCTTATTATTAATGCATGAATTAACATAGTACAATTTAAGTTCAATTATCCACATTGTATGAAGCAGCATCCCGCAGCTATATTAATGAATGGATATATAATTGCGGCGAGTTAATTACTTTAGTAATAATTAAATCGTATAAGAGCTACATTAGAATGCCCACATTCCGTAGTAAAAAATTTTCATAAGAGAAAACGTTCAATACTTTCGTGACTGTGTTATGGAGGACATGTCGTAATTAACTAGAAACGCAATCCATCTATAATAATACCAGTGCTGCGTATAATATTATACGTATATGCCACTCAATTGAAAATACCAACAATTTCAATTTTACTGGTCATTTTCCTTATCTGATAAGTTAGCTTATTGCAGCATTTGTAACTTATATAACATTTCTTGTTTACTTTACATTCAGAATACATACACAGAAAGTTTCTCGGATACGGATAGACTAGTTGTCGACCTATTCTGCTAATGAGGTTATCAACTTATATATCAGACTTTCCGGAATGAAGTCTCGTTTTCCATCTTCTTTTGCAAATTTTGTCCATCAAAGATGTTTTACCTTAATATAACTTGCAGCTTAAGAGCAAGGGTTAATCTGAACCGGAGTCTGGACGTCCGTTGTTTAATAAATAATAAAGTCTCATTCGAAAGACCCACTAGCCTATACATTGAATTTTTCATCCTAAAATTTCCACTTAAATAGACAGGACCCTTTAGCTAGGGTCTACAAGCGCGATTTCGCTACGCAGTATAGGCTATTATTATAAAGCAGTACGAGGTACAGTACGTAACCCACAAGTCCATTAATCCATCAGGCAATTTCTCTTGATGAAGGTGCAGGATCAATTGAGCAAACTCAACAACCAAGAAAGAGTCGCTTCTCCTTCATATCCCGACCCGATTCATTGGGATTTGAACTCTCACACTTCGAAGTTTGACCGGTGCGTTAGAAAGATCATTGGCGCCGCTAGTAGGTAATATAAAAGCATACCATGTCTATGATTGATGTCGTATGCGACAAAGTTAGCATTTGGCCTTCCAAAGCCACATTTTTTAAGAAATACTTTCATCTTGACGCTGAGAGATGCGCAGATTTACAAGGTTAGAAGTGGCCTTTTATTACAGTACTACTCAGTGAAGGCTACTTTGTTGTCAACAATCATTATAAATGCTAATTAATACTTACTTATAGTAATGTAATAATATGTAACTATGTTTCTGGGACAAATATTTCATAGCCGGCGCCGATGGCCTTGTGGTTAACGCACTCGGCTACAAGCAGACCCGTGAATGAGCCTATTCTGGTCGATCTATAGCTCCAACTTTTCGGAATGAGGTCCTTGTTCTCTCTTTAGTCTGAATTGCATAGTTTATATAAAGGTTCATACCCTGGCTTTGGGTGCTTACAATTGGCAATATATCAATTTATCAAAATATCAATCAGATTCAGACAACCAAGTTTCATACTGTGACAGTACAGTCAGACTCAGTACGGTACATTAATTTAAAATTTGTTTCCCTAACATTTGGTGTTAGCGTAAAGGTTATCCTTTTTTATTTCGATAAAAATAAAATAAAAATAATATAGGTGTGCTTATCTGCATCACTTCCTGTATTATTCATCAGCAATCACATACCGACAAATATCACACAAAAGTTCGAAAAAATCCTGATACTGCAGTTATCATACAAAAGTTGTACAAATGATTTATTGCGTTGGTTATGGAAGTATGATGTGCGATTATTATTACACTGTTGTAAATAATACAAAGAATGTATTCATTTGTGAAGAATAAAATATAAAAATGGTAGCCTATTTTATTTACTCATCATACCTATAGCTATTATGCCTATATATCTATAAAATATGAGATAATGCGGTCTCGTACAGCAGGCGAATTTGATCAGCATATTGTAGAGCAAGTCATAAAACCATTATAAGGTGTGAGAATCCTATAACACCCACATTATAATCTGCATACGGTATTACCATGAGAACTTTTAAGATTTCTTGGAATGCAGCACTTTTAGGTAGGCCTATATCCTACATTACGTTTAATACGGTCACAAATTTTGCCTTGGTATAATTAATACTCGTATATTGGTATATATTGGTATAAATAATCGTATTTACAAAAATTTAAGACAGACCCACTTGAATTCCAGGATGTAAAGTGAAAAGTGGGCTTAATCAATTTTTGTAATAGTTATTAATAAAACTCTCGCTTTGGTATTCATCACCTTTATGGGCTAATTATAACTGCAAGGGTAGCCTATATTAATCTTATTTTTCCTTTAGATGGTTTTACTCTCTTACGACCTACCCACCTACCTATCATATCTAAAAAGCCACAGCTTGGGAATTTTCTCATACTAAAAATTCCCACTTAGCTCCATTGTGGTTTGAACTTTGAACCGTTTGAACTCGGCAAACTTTGTGTCTGAAGGCGAGTGCTGCGTTACCCACAAAATCACCTATAGCCTAACCGTAAGACTTCTTGGAACACCCTGTTTTGCAGAACAGTGTGAAAATGTCCCAGCAACATCGAGTTTCAGGGCTGAGAGACTGATATGAATACTCAGTATTTAGTTACACGAGTGTACAACTACAGTATTATTATGCCTGGGTCAGATTTACTGATACGCGAGAAGGCACGCAATCAGATAACAAGTATTATACAGCTCACTATTCATACCAATTCTACGTACTTACCGTACAGTACAATACTTCATGTACGGGGTCGTTTTGCCGTTAAATCATGCGGGTCCACGAAAATTATATTATTATTTTTTTTTTTTATCTATTGTAAAATGTAATAATGGCTACTATTTTCTGATGGCTATTTTTGTGTCATGAACTGAATAATTCGTTGTGAGGTACACACGATTGCACGTACAATTTAGACTTTATAGGGAAACAAATACGATTTAAAGCGCTTATTGATCATCGAACCAAATAATCTGTTTAAAACAAGTTTATAAACTCATCCGTCTATTCAGAACTAGGTCTTTCTTTGTATAAGTTATTTGCATAGCATAGCCTATAAATAATAATTCGTATTATACCGCTATTTTAATAATCTATTATAGTTTATTTACAATCTATAGGAAACAAAATTACGCACATAATTAAACTGGTAAATGACCCATGACCATGCAATTGGATCAATAGGATGGTTCAAGAAGTAACTCGTAAATTTATTAGTCAATGATTAATAGTGCTATTACCGTAAATATTGTATTCTCGATTTCGAGTAATACTCGTACTCCGTATTATGGTACGAGTATAACCTAAATTCAGTGTTTTATATATACTGTAAACAAGGATATACGATAAAATACTGCTAACGTGATAGCCTATAATAAGCTAATAATGTGTTATAACAAAGAAATGATGGAAATTAGCGTACCTTGTATCATTAAACCCTGAGATCCAGTATTACAAGTTTTATTGTAATTAGATCGCGAGTATAATATTATACATAGCCTATATAAATCAAATTGCTATGGACGTTACAACAGTGCCAGTATATATACCCTCTAACCCGGTTGTAAGATCAGGAAAGACTTGTTAAATTATTCGTAATATATTAACGGCTAAAATAGCCGTAGATTTTCTAGCATTGCTGGTCATTACTCATTAATAATTGATTTAACTTTTAAGCAGCCAAAATATATTTAATTGACATGAGACATGTAAATAGGGGGGAGGGGACATCCGTCTTTATTCCTTATAGGCTATGTGTAATTTTTGAACATCTTTATCTAATTCTAACTCAAATAATTTTGTTTTCATATATATACCGTAATTCTATAGTGAACGTATACTTCGTACTATACGAGAAACTTAGAATGTTACCGGTAATAATTTTTTCCCTAAATTTACACCGCCTCTCTGAAGTTAAATAATTAAGTTTTTTTTTACTCGTAATAAGCCAATGCACAGTGTGGATTAATTATTTTTATTCGTGGGGTTTCATTTCAACTATTTCGGAGAAATGATGCCAGTCATATAAGCCTACTCGCGAGTCGCGTCACAGTATTAGTTGTACGAGTAACTAAATATATACCCCATAATTAACTCTTAGCCTACCATATTATTTTAGCCAGAATTGACATGCTGGATGGGGGTACAAAGCTTTCTATAAATGAACTTATAAGTTAACTCTTGCATACCGAGTATACAGTTTATTTTAGTAATACTGCACGACTTATAATATTATTATGGTCTATGATTTTTGTGCTGGAGACATGACTTAGCTTAAAATACACACATGCCTGGACACTTATTGATCGGGTTTTATACCATGATTGATGTTAAATAAAGCTGGTATTCTGACCTACATTATAGGCTAGTACCAGTGTATTTTTATCAGCACATTTTGGAGAAAAGTTTTTAGAAAATTCCTTCGACTGGTCTAGGGAGCAAACTCCTTGAATACATATCGGTCCATTATCTTAAAAGCAAGAAAATAAAGGGGGAAAGCAACATTTTTTCTTCTATTGTTTGGGCATTATGTAAATAAATATATTAGCATAAATAAAACAGCTACATATAGACGCACTAACAGAAGTAGCCTACTATATAAGAAACGCTAAATATACTAGTAAATAGGCTGCATATTTTTAGGCAGAGAGCTTTAGAACTTAATGAAGATATTATCTATGCAAGCTATACATTTTATGCATTCTACTGTATCAGCCTCCTCCCAAGTTATAATGACATTCTATCGTGGTTATGTCGTCGTTGTTAAAAAACCGGATTTGTATAATACTGTAGTTAAACGCCGGCACGAACAGGGAGGGTCCACTTCCACATCTCTAGCTAACAATGAAGGATAAGACACATTGGGGAAAAATACTCCCATAAAGCCACGATGAGGTCATTGTTCCACGATCTAATAATTATCTCTTATTAGGAAAAAGTCTGTTTTTATCTGATAGAGTAATTCTCGATCATTAATTAAACTGGATGAGGGCTAGGCCTCATTTTTTGCTATTACTTTCCGGTAAATATACCATTTATTTTGTCAAAAGTTTAAGTAATTTCTTTGATCGATGATTGACAAATGAATTAAAGTGGATATTATAAGAGTAAGACAAAAAAGGATTATTATAATGCTATTGCATAAACCTTTATTCCGAGAGAATATAAAATATAGGTTCTGACATTAATAAATAATAATATCTATAGTTAGCCTACTACGTCATATTTAATGATAGACCTATCGCTACATATTCATATTTCCATTTGATTCAATGCGGTTAATTTTGTTAAGCGTTTTTTACTACGATTGTATACACAAGCTCGCCCCAGTTTGTGTTCAATCCCGTTCACCTTCTTAAAACCATAACTTTTTGACCTTAGGCCATTATAGTTTAGATATATTTAAATTTATAGAATAACTTTCGAGTTAGATATATAAAAGGAGTGGTGGTAAATGCTAACAATATTTTTATAGCATATCCTACACTTTGGCGTTAGCCTATGCAACAGTTAATTATTTTTCTTTCCAGATATAGGTCTGGTAACATACTTTTAAACCGCAAAAATTATTTTTGACATTTATAGGCTAAGTTACTATTGACGGTACAGTTTTGAACTTTACAATAAGCATCGGTCTCATGATACAAGTTAAAGTTTTATTCAGATTATTTTAATTAAATTGACGTGCTGGCGATGTTGAAATTAGTAGCCCACTCTGATCAGCTGCACCATGGCCTCTGTCTGATGATATGGCCTATAGGACAGAAAATACGAGTCTAAAAATGTTTATATAGGCTATTTTGTAATTAATTACTTTGAATTTTTAACGTCTCTTTGAGACACATAATATGGAAGGCGGATCGACTCACAACCCGACGTCGTGGTGAAATTTTAATATAATTATTTGACATATTACATATATAGGAACTTTAACCCTGACATATAATATTCTTTAATGTATACTGAGAACAAGCTTGGATCTAACCATAAAGACTTCGGTTTAAACTTTCATCCGAAAAGTCCCCACCCTGAACTGAGGGGCACAGTCGTATACTAGTATGGGGGTTAAGAGCCAATATTGGAACAAACCCTGCATTTCCGGATTAGAACATGAGGCTTTGCACACATCATCTTTGGACC